>JAOBYK010476233.1:0-13707 GCA_025434845.1 Phenganax subtilis | reverse complement strand
CGCACCGAAATCTAGGATTTGATTCACCGTTTGGTACATTTCGTCACCAATCTTTGCACAGAAAGCATTGAAAAACCCTGTATCCATGCGTGCTCCTTCGGCCATCATGCTGTTTTTCTGTTTGCATAACTTTAAAACTTGCACGTTATCGGGTTGCATTAATTCAATTTATGAATAAATTTTCACACTTTTTGTGGACACCGTGTTATTTTTCAAATTTATTTTTAAAACAAAAAATAATTTAAATTTGAAAACAAAATGCATTACTAATCAAATAAAAATTAAAGAAAAATTTATTTAAAATCAAACACTGTTGAAATTTCAGCTGGCTGGAAGACCAAGGCCACTATGATCCTCAATGTGAAGAAAACAGGTAACATATGGGTTGGGTATTTTTGATTTCTACGTAGTACTGGTTTTGTACATTTTAATGTTGATTTATCTGTTCAATGTATTTATTTATAGAAGGGACCTTTTGGCATTCATAATAATTCCAGTATTGCAAAAGCAACTGGACACATTTAGAACTGCACTGTGGAATGGTCATAGAATCAGAGCTCAGAAAAACACCCTACTGCCTGATGGAGTACCTGACTACATATATGATTTTCCAGATCAGTACGGTTTAAGCAAATGTGGTATGTTACCATTTTATTCATACTTGATTTACAACTGTCAAACTCCCTCTTTCCCCGAGCACAATAACTAAACTCCTCTAGTTTCCTCCACAAATGTAAGCACCCCCCCCCCCTAAACACCCTGAAACTGCCCTTACTCACAGTGAATGCCTGCTTGATATCCACTCCTCCCATACTAAAGGCAAAATTGCCTTTTCTCGAGATTTTTAACATATGGTTACTCTAATATGTAATTGTTTCAGTACTACCTGCAGTAGCAGACTACAGCAATAAAAGTACTTTACAATTTGTATTTTTTTTTAGGATGGGCCATCACAGAACAGCAACTTAAGGACGTTGCAATGGTGTCAGAAGTTCTGCAGGCTGATAAGGATTTTATTGATGGTGAATTGCGTTCAAAATGTGAGGAATACATTCCATGTCCTGACAAAGTTGAACCTAAAGATTGTGCAGATGCGTGCATTTATCTTAAACAAAAAATTTCTGAAAGCTGAACATTTATTTATTATAGTGCTGTAAAGCCAGAATCTGTATGCAGTATATGTGATGATTTCTTACTTTTTGAAACATTTTTCACAAATTCTCTGATAGTTCATATCATATGTTATATACTATCAGTCTGTTAACAGTGGCTCCAAATTTTAACTTTGCTATAAAAACTACATGTATGATTGGCAATAAAATTATTTATTGCTTGTTCAGATAAGTTACCCGCTGAAAACATCACTTCATTTTTGTCAACCAATTTTGTTGAGGCAATTTCTGGATCAAACAAGTTGTATCCCACACCCTGAATATCTAAAACCATCACCTCTCTCTTCGATTGCATATGTGAAAAATGGCTCAAGCATACAGCTTTCTTAACCAAATCATCTGAATTTTCACCACAAGGAAGACCATCATTATTGATGTACTTTGTAAACTCCCTAAAAATAAATCCTTCAACGCTTAAAAATTCTCCGCTCTGCATTTTGCCTAAATATATATGCTTATATTTGAGCATTGGGCGATACAGTGAAGCAATCCCAACTTCTTTTATTTTTTCCTCAAGTTTCATTGCAAAGTTTTTGGCAAGGTGATGCATTTGTACAACCTAAAAAGGAGCAACTGATAATGTTAGAAATGCAGAAAAAATTATAATCAATTGAAGCATATTACAAAGCTCTGCACAGTTTGTGTCAACAAATGAAGTTTTAGTACTAGGTGTTGCACGCCTCAATCTGATAATCAACAATCATATGAAGTTTTCAAACCTTCTTTATCTGGTCTTCCACTGTTTGGTTTATCTTCTCAATGACTTCTATGGCTTCTGGTTTATACCTCTTGATGACCCATGTTTTATCAGAAAAACCATTCGTATTAGTGTCAGCTTTATAAGCCCTTCGAAACCCACCTTCACCAAGACTATCCTGGCTTATGTTAAATTCTACTGGAACAGGAATACTGGACCATGTAAGCGTTTTGATTTGGAAAGAGAATAAGTTGACGAGAGTTGTATTTGACTTTACTGTCCTTCCCAACTGCAATATGGTCGACACAGACAAACTTCTCGGGGGAGCTATTGATTGCTTCAAGCCCTTCGACCTCGACGGGGAACTTACGCTGCCTGTATTCTACGCCTTGAGCGTGCACTGTAATTGGATAAGACGGACAAGCCTGTTGGTTTAGCGTCGTCGTGCTCAATTATTTCGGGATCACCGTCTGCTGGTATGAATCGAACGTGTATTAATTTCAGGCTAGGAATCTGCTTTATGGTGCGACAAGAAGGACCCTGGTCGCCTGCAAGTATATCGCATACCATAGCGGATCCAATGCTGTGTCTAAAGTGTGATGTGCATGCTTTTTTGACGTTTTCAACAGCCATTTCCGTGCCAGAAAGTTCGACAAATTCTCGCGGACCAACCCTGCTGTATTTTTGCGCTTTTCCGTGGACCTCTGCGCTCAATCGCTGAACGGTCAACTCTTCCATTTCCTTCCCTTCCTCTTTACTTTTAGTTTTCGTTGACTTTTGGTTTCATTCGCTTTTGCTTCATTTATTCTCTAAATTTTTTCCACGATTCCTCTTTCCTGTCTGACATATTTACATAAAACACCTGCAGTGGATTCTGGATTGTGTTGTCCACCCGGTCCGAGTCCCAGTGATGGTCAGACACGCGCCTCAATTTTAAATTGCTAAGCATGCTGGTCTACGGCGGTTCTGGCTCATGAAGAATTTTAAATTTTAAATTAACTAAGAAACGCTACGGCGGCTCTGGGCCATGAGCAATTTTAAAATTCAACAGTATTTTGATTTTAAATAAACTTTTCTTTAATTTTTATTTGATTTGATAATGCATTTTGTTTTCAAATTTAACTTATTTTTTATTTCAAAAATTAAATTTGAAAAAACACTATGGCCGTTCTGGGCCACCATACAAATGTACTAACTTTATCATGGTCGTTTCAACTGTAGTTTTGTTTTTTTCTATTTTTATCAATACTAAGTAAAGTGAGCACTCTTTTGATTTAATTACGTATAATATTAGCTTCATTTATTGTTGTAAAATACGCAATTCTGCCAGGCGGCTGCGAGGTATTTTAAATTAAACTATCTATCTATCTATCTATCTATTTAGTGAGAGATGATATCCTTTCTATCAGCATCAAAATGTCGTCTACTATGCAATGAGTCCGTTAAGTTACTGTACATCTATTTTGAAAATTTGTCGGTGCAAAACTTCTCTGTGCCCAGTTCTACGTTATTTTCGAGCTGATATTCCATACATTACATTCTCGATTACACGTCCGCTTGAATTACACGTCCCTTATTCATGTTGCTTTTTAAATAACCGCCCCTTGATTAAGCTTCGTCTTGACTGAATGCTGTTTCTATAGACTAAATAATGTTTTCTAAACTCTCAAAAAGTTACAAATGCTTGACATGATTAAATATATTTTGTAACAAGCATCCCCCTATGGGCTGCTTACATGGAGGCGAGTTATTCAGTAACTCACTTTGCCAGAACAAGCAAGCACTATGTTTACATATGATCGAGTAACCCAGCACGTACTCCAATCAGACTCCAATAAAGGGTATAGCGCTTCCACTTTGAAGGAAAGCAATGTCAGGTAACAAGGTAATAATAATAGGCACATGCAGATCTGACGAGAATTCTCCTGACCTAGCCAGGTTTCCCGTGGAAAAATGTTAACATGGACCAACCGAGTAATTAAACCTGCCGAGATCTCAGCAGAAAAAGCGGAGATTTCGTGTAAGCAAGCTACTCGGTTGTTCCATGGAAACAGTCAGCCGGGTAGACTACTTATTATATGGAAGAGCCGGGATCTCGGTCCAGCCAAGTTATACCCCTAGCCGGATAACCCACTTCCATGTATACTATCCCTAGGACACTTTACAGTTCTAAATTAACAAGCCTTTAAAAAATCAATGAACGAGACACAGTAAGACTCATTCCACTTCTAGTGTCTACGAATTATAGTCTTTTCTAATATTTCAAAAAACAAAACAACAACAATTAATGTCAAGAAACATATTCAATCATTGCGTCTGATGGTCAGTTTGTTCTTCAGGCTTTGTACAAAGGTCGGTCAGCAACAAACTTTGATGGACTTCCATACGACTTTCAAGTTGACTGGCTGTTGTAAACTCAGCACTACACACAAAAAACATATACCCTATGCCAGTAAGTTCTTTTGCTTCTAATTCTCGACAAACATGACATTTGTAGGAATTAGGATGGTGTGTTGCTTTGTGTTGGTTTAGATTTTGAAGCTTGGTGAAATGTTTTGCACACTTGTCACAATCATTTTTCTGTTTAGCAACTTTTATATCTTGTGATGGAAATATTTTTCTGCCGCAAGTGTTGCATAACAATAAGCCACATCGCAAATGAGATTTCTTGTGTTTATCAAGCTTGACTTGACTCACATATCTGTTCTTACAAAAGCTACACTCAAAAAGTTTGTCAGTGCTATGCAGTGTTCGCTTATGATATGCCAGACGGCTTGATTGGATAAACTTTCTCTTGCAGACATCACACTCATAAGGTTTCTCACTAGTATGCATTCTCTTGTGCACCTTTAAACTGCTTGGGCGGGTAACTGTTTTCTTACAAGTTCCATATTCATAAGGTTTCTCACCAGCATGTGTTCTTTTATGCACTATTAAATGTCGAAGCTGTGAAAATTTCTTCTCGCAAGTATCACATTCATAAGGTTTCTCACCAGTATGTTTTCTTTTACGTACTGCTAAATATCCGGAGTGTGAAAATTTCCTCTTGCAAACATCACATTCATAAGGTTTCTCACCAGTATCTTTTCTATTATGCAGTGTTAAATGTTGAGACTGTGAAAATTTCTTTGCACAAACGTCACACTCATAAGGTTTCTCACCAGTATGTTTTCTTTTATGCCCTGTTAAGTGACTAGACTGTGAAAATTTCCTCTTGCAAACATCACACTCATAAGGTTTCTCCCCAGTATGCATTCTCTTATGTTGCTTTAAATGGTGTGAGTGGGTAAATGTTTTCTTACAAACATCACATTCATAAGGTTTCCCACCAGTATGCGTTCTCTTATGGTCCTTTAAGAACTTCGATCTAGCAAATGCCTTGTCGCAATCATCATATTTCAAAGGTTCTCCCCTAACGCTGAGTACTCCTTCCATCTACCAATGAAAAACTAGTAAATGACAATGACTTTTTGCAAAACTTGCTTTTCGGGCATTGTGATCATAATACGTTTGCATGTTTTCTTGTCCACCTTTACATTCAAAATCTCTAGTGCCTAAACAATGGCCGTATTTACATTAGAAGACGTCTTAACGTCTGGACGAATGAAACGCCTTGCAATAAGTGCTACTGATGTAAATACGCAATGAAGGAATAAGACGGCGAATTAGTTTCTATGCGCAGTTTTATACGAAAAAATTGCAAGGAAGACCCGATCAAGTCCTTTAGAATACATTTAGTCTCTCGAACTCGTTTAGTGCATCTAATTTTTGTCATCTCGTACTTATACCAGACGGATTTAACGTCTTAGACGATAAAGACGTCTGTTAAGTGCGTCGTTTGGACGCTCTTAGCAAGAGACGCTAAAGTAGTCTCGATGTTTTGTTCATCCATTCAATTTACCGTTTTTACACTAGACAACTTTGTCGTCCTCTCAGACGTGAAGATGGTACGGAAGTCTCAAATTTCAAAATCTAAAAAAAACTGAAAATTGGTTTCCAGGAAGGCATTGGCTTGTTAAACTAATTTGTCCAACTTAAATGCAAAGTTGTGTCCAGGGGGGTGTGTGAACGGGACGCAAAGTCGAAAAATAGCCATTTCTAACTACCAAATGTGGCCTCCCCTTCAGATATACTTGGCTGAAACAACAATGGTTTACTTTGGGCATCAATTAGAATGTTTTGCACAGAGTACGCCGTGGTTGAAGCACTTGCCTCTGAGTTTCATGCATTACTCTCTATTTTACATATTACACCCAGACAAAAATTCTTAGGCAAACGTTTTGAGGCAAACGAAGGCGTACTTTGTAGTATTTGTCTGTTATAGTCATGCGCACCTTCGGGCCAAATTTTGTTGAAATATGTTAAATAGCAAAGAGGATATTAACATTTTCTCGGTTAGTATTACTGAAATATTTCATATTTAATTTTGTCAATATAAACTCAAATTTGAGCTACTTCGTCAAAAGAATTTGTTCATTTTGAGTAGTCATACGACTTTCCAATGATACGGTTAACCAAGAGTCAAAGGTCATTAGACAATATTCAAATGTACTTCCATAAAAGGATCAATAAGAATTGTAAACCCTGTTATTAGCTTGGGAAAATTTCGCGGGAAATCAAATTAGCCAATTATATTGCTATAGCTAGCAACTGCACCTATGGTGTTGAGCGATGACATGTCAATTATCTCATATTCATACTGCTATGTACTTTTGCTAATATGCATTACTATTCACGCAAATATATGACTGGATCACCGCATCGATTTCAAACAGAGGTGTAAAATTCTGTCAAAACTCTCTGTAGGAGAGCAGATGCTAACGCATTGTATTTCAATCTAAACTCCAGTTTGGTGCGATCGAATTTTCGTCCTTAGATACGAAAGTTTGATTGCAAAAATCTCACTAAGTATAAAACGCATGACTGAAAAACTTGGTATAGGAACTTGTTGTGCCTATGTCTTTCACTTGACCAAAAACGATAGAAATCGGAGAGATCGTTTTGAGACTCCCGTACCACCTTAAAGTCGTCTCAGACGTTAAAGACGTCTTCTAATATAAATACGGCCAATATAATAAAATTCACTAAATATCCATAAGGAACAGGCTCGTCAGAAGCAAATTACGATTAGGCCGCCTGAAAATGCGTAGTCGTGACTATGTTTCTACTGATTATGGCGGAAGAATGGGAACATGCTACCCCAGAAAGTTTTGAAATGTAGCATCTCGGAGGCACGATCTCCCGCGATCTTAGTGATAGCTTTTAACTAATTTCATTTTGGCAAGTATAGTGCCGGTTTAAGAAATCATAAAATGATGACCGTCAATGTTTACTTCCCCAAATCAAATACATGAAAAATTAAAAGAGCAATATACAGGCAAACAGAATTGTGTTCGTGTGTTTTTGTGAGCAAAACCTTTATTTCTTCAACATAAAAACACATTAAGTACATAGATATGACAGAATATTAAAAAGCTAGAGGGGCTTCAGTTGTGCAGTCACTAGGATATGCACCTTTCACCACTGAGGTTGTGGGTTCGACTGTCAGTGCAAACCTCACTTTTTAATGTGAGAAGAGTCTGTCAAATACTCTGCCGAAAGTCTTAGATTTTCCACGGGCACAGTGGTTTCCTCCTAGAGAGAACAGGCTGGGCTAGGAATAATCACAATAGGAAGGTAAACATTTATTGTTGCAAAAATACACGGTTTAAGGTAATATATCTTCACATGCATAAGGTATACATTAGAAAAGCATTGTAAATAGTTATGCAATTCAGCTGATACACGGCAAAGTAACTATATATGTGAAACTATCTATTTGCACCTTTACCGTGTTGTTACTCTAGGAAAGCAAGCTCTTTGATGTTCCCAATGCAATTTGAGCTATATTATTATGCAGAAAAAGAGATAGTTCTACTTGTTTCACAGTAGAGAATCGATGGTTTTCTTATTTAGAAAGGCAGAGAGCCAAAATTGAAGACTTTTGGAGGAAAAGAAAAAATATAGAACAATATGCATTATTTAGTGACCCACACATGTTATAATTGGTTTTCAGTCTGACGCAAGTTTTCAATATTCCCATCTTCCAAAGATTGTTACAAAAACTTTAGGAAATTATTGGGGAGGGGGCTGCAGCCTGACCTGGGTTGGTGGGCTATATAGCAAGTTATGGGTGACATCACAAATATTTATCATAATGTAGTTATATATTATGATAATCACTATGACTAGTTACGTATAATGCGCCAATCAACGACTTGGACTGTGGTTTTCTAGGTGCTTAGGTCTTTAGGTTTCTAGGTTTCTGGATCTCTGGGTTTGAAGGTCTACGTGTCATAAGGCCTCTGGGTTTATAAGTCTCTGTGTCTTTGGGTCTCTGGGGTTATGGATCTCTAGGTCTGTGGGTTCCTGGGTTTTTGGGCCTATGCATCTCTGGGTTTATAGGTCACTATGTATTTGGGTCTCTGGGTCTATGGGTCTTTGCTTTACAGGCCACTGCATCTCTGGGTCTTTGGGTCTCTGGGTTTTTAGGTCACTGTGTTTTTGGGTCTCTGGGCCTATGGATCTCTGGGTCCGTCAGTCTCTGGGCCTATGGGTCTCTGGATCTGTAAGTCTCTGGGTCACTGAATCTTCGGGTCTTTGGCTTTGCAAATCTTTGACTCTGTAGGATTTTATAGAGTCTATATATGCAGTTTCTCAATAGATGTTTGTGCATCTACGTCCTTGTGTAATTTCTTTTCTCAACATTTCTCGGTCTAGTCTTTAGTATACAGATATTACTCGAAGATTGTGTAATGTCTCACAGACGTGTTTCGAACAAAATGTGTTGTAGTATGTATCTAGATTATGCTTTAATTGTACTCAGATCTATTTCTGCCTTTGCTTAAGGTTGACTACTAGTCACACGAAGTTGCAGGCTAAATTACTGAAATTACTTCAGACTATAGGTGAATTTCTGTAGGATAGTTTCTTGAGTAGGTAGAAATAGTAGGATAGTTTCTTGAGAACTAACGCAGGAAGTATAAGGTCAAAAGAGGTCGTTGCCAAGAAGCATTGGCAAGTGTTGTCTTGTGATTTTTGACTGTATTGATGAAATTACACATTGTGGTACGATTACTACATCTGGAATACACTCAAAAAATGCGAACAAAAAAGCTATGCAGTCTTTGAAATAAATTCAACGATTATAGATGCATATGAAAAATTTCTTTAATATTAGTGAACTTAAATGTGTTGTTCTACATCAACTCAACGCTCTGATACTCAAATAAAATCTCTAATAGGCTTACGTTATATGAGGTTTTATACTCTATTATTTACTAAAGCTCAAAAGTTTACAAACGTCAGTTACAACCTATTTCAAAAGTTTACAAACTTGACTGAACAAGCTGACCGATGTACGCTATCAATATTTTTCTCGACAAACCCAACAGGTCATTTGCATTCAAATATATTGTCTCTAACTTTGACAGTCAGGATTGGTTCCATTCTCTAATCTACTCGGTTGTAGTCGCTCTTCTTACGAAGCAGTATATTCTGCAAATTCGGTTTTCGGGTAATTTATGTCTGCCCGCAATCTTTGTCGATTAGTTAAGGCGTAGTCAACACTGTTTTGGGTTTGGCAGTGACCACGCCTGAGATATTTCCGTCAGAACGAATGTTTTCTTTCAGTATTGCTTCAAATATGTACGAAAATAAACTGCCTTGCAGAATTTATATCTCATGGCATTACATATAAAAAGTACATTTGCAATAATTCTAACACCCTGAAGCCACTGAAATTACCGTTACCAGTAATATTGTGTTATAATTATATGTTAATAAGTTTTGATGTTAATATTATTCTTACGAGGGGCCGCAGTAATTGGCTTGCGCTGTTGTGGACTCCCTGCTATAAAACTTGTTCAAGGCAAAGCTATTAAATTAAATTAAATTAAATTAAATTAAATTAAATTAAATAATCTATCAAATATGAATATATGGAAACATAGTCAATTCAGTCCATCATTTTTGCTCTTTAAACACGCCTCATGCAAAAACTTCAAAATACATATTCACTAATAGATTTATTTCACGTGATTTAGGGAATCATATCACATATTTCAAAGTGTCAGTTAAATGCAACTGTTCGGAAAACGCAACAAATCATGATAAAAGAACTACGCCTATGTTTTCGTACGAATGAAGACATTGTTTAAACTCAGAAGAATGTCTGTGTCCTATAGACTAGACCAAGAAATGTTGAAACAAGAAATTGCCCAAGGACGTAGATGCATAAACATCTACCGAGAAACTGCATATCTAGATTCTATAAAACCCAACAGAGTCAGAGATTTACAAAGGCAGTGACCCAAAGACACAGTGACCTGTAAACCCAGAGACCCAAAGACCCAACGACATAGTGACCTTCACCCATAGAACCATAGGACCAAAAACCCAGGAACCCACAGACCTAGAGATCCATAAACCCAGAGACCTATAAACCCAGAGGCCCTATGACCTGTAGACCTGCAGGCCGGAGATCCAAAAACCTAGAAACCTAAAGACCTATGAACCTAGAAAACTAGAATACAAGTCGTTGATTGATGCATTATACGTAACTACTTATTGTGATTATCACAAGATATAACTACGTTACGATAAATATTCGTGATCAGTGGGGTAGCCAAGGTGGAGCAAGGAGGGGCTTTGCCCCCCCCCCCATCATTCAAGAAACCATTTTTTTAAAACCTCAAAAACCTGCAGCTAAAAATTTGTTGAGGGGCCTTATCAGTTTTCATAAAATTGATAGCATTGTAAATTATTCTTGCCCAAATCTCCAGAATGCTGGAAATTGCATTTCAGAAGAGCATATCCCCTGATAGCCCTAAAATGTGCTCACCCACCCCAAAAATCAGGCCCTGGCTACACCGCTGTTTGTGATCTCACCCATGACTTGCTATATGGCCCATCAACCGTGACCAGCCCCCCCTCTCCCCGCTTCCAAAGGGCCAGAGGAAAACATAAGAACATTAAGTCATTAACACCAATGTTGGTGCTTTTTACACATGTATAAAGAAAGGATGACACAACATTGATTTCAAAAATGACTACACCAACAGAGTGAACAGACTAATTAATGTCAACTATTTTAAAACCCACCCTGAACGTCTGAATGTAAGTCCAGCCCCTCTTCTCCACGTATAAACCCGAAATATCCACTAGTTCTGGTCGCATTTATTTCAAATATAGCTCCACTTATGTAAACAGACCATCTATAGGTCTATGCACACTTCAGTAGTCAAACAAATGAGTAAAATTTTACGGTAAAACGTCTTTCTTTGGAAACCATTTCACTAATAACAAACGTACGAGTGCTACACAAATCTAGTTTGTGTAATGACAGGGCCCACATTCGAAAGCTATGGACCTCACGCTACTTCAATACGCTCGCAGGACGTATTCATCTGCTCTATAAAAACAATCGTCTTTGACTCTTGCACCTGATGAAACCGCTACTTACCAGTGTCTGCAGTTTTTTGAGGCACACACAGACAAAACTCAACTTATAATGTAAACAGCTACGGCAGAAAGGCGCAGTCTTATCCCAATCCTAGTATCTTTCGTGCGTCAGCCCAATGTTGTACATAAATACTTGTGAAATAAAACCAGCGTGAAGCTAACTGTAGATTCGGCTGTCACAGTGATTTGTGTTTCACCGTGAAATCTGTTTCCCCTCGGAACTGAATGCCCTGTAATGACCGGAGCTCGGTACCTATAACGCCGGAATGGCCGGAATAATGTTCGATTGTACTGCTGTTTGCCAGCTACCATGAGGCGTGCGACATTTTTCATGTTTGTTCCCTTCGAAAACATGTGCGTTTAGCAAGCAAATCATGCACGTTGTAAAAAGTGTCGGTTACGTTTCATCGAACATCAAAGAGTTACGAGCTGACTTCAGTTAAAAACATATGATTTTATTGATTTCCTTGCCAAGTGCAAAGGCTTGAAACGTAAAGTCGGTATAAAGCACTCACTCTCTGTGAGAAGCATGTGTTCTTTGAAAGAACAGGCTGGTAGTGGTCCTTCTACCGGAAATTAATACATTAACATTCAAATCATCTACAAGAAATGCTTTAACCGCGTCGTATTTTTGCGCATTCTTTATTCATGAAGCATTTGCATAAACGTGCGTTTAATGAAACAATTTCTTTGTTAATAACGACCAGATGGCAAAAGGCTTGATAGTTGTAAAATATGTTTAAACTGTAACAACGTTTTGGAGTATTACTTCATCCTCACGTTACATTATTACATTGGCCGTATTTATATTAGAAGACGTCTTTAACTTCTGGACGAATGAAACGCCATGCAATAAGTGCGACTGATGTAAATACGAGATGGAGGAATAAGACTGCGAATTAGTGTCTTTGGACAGTTTTATACGAAGAAAATTACAAGCGAGACCCGATCAAGACCATTAGAATAAATTTAATCTCTCGAACTCAATTAATGCATCTAATTTTTCATCTCGGGTATTTATACCAGACGGACTTAACGTCTTAGACGATAAAGACGTCTGTTAAGTGCGTCGTTTTAGACGCTCTTAGCAAGAGACGTTAAAGTCGTTTCAATGTTTTGTTTCAAGACGTCTTCTAATATAAATACGGCCATTATTAAGTTTAATGATACACGTGAAAAGTGATGGCCGTCTCTTGAACTTGATACAAAACATGGTACACGCAACTAAAATCTCACAGGCTTTTGTCAGTTTTGTATTTCGGTCATTTTCCCGGCCGGTAATATTATAGGTACTGAGCTCCGGTCATTACAGGGCATTCAGTTCCGAGGGGAAACAGATTTCACGGGGAAACACAAATCACTGTGACACGGCCTCGTTTTGCCATCGGAATGAGTTTTCGATTCAGCCCTACATTCAGAGGACCCCTGCTGCGAGGCGCCTCTCTCCAATCCGTTAAAAGGCGATTGCTAAAAGTGCCATTTCTCGCTAATTTCCCGCGGTTTGCGCTCAAATTTAAGCGCAAATCGATAACACACTTCATATCTATATATTGAGACTTGTAATCCCCTGGACTTTGAGTTTGACGCATACGGATAATTTGTAGTCTCTTTATGTTCGTGGTGCGATGGTCATTGCGCTAATACAAATCAATGCTTTGGTTTTAATGTTTTCCTACCTTTATTTACACCATACTCCTACCGTATCACGTTTGTTACTAAACATTTTTATTCAGCTTAAAATCTACTCTAAATTTTTTATATACATGCTTTCAATTTGCATGAGCATCGAGCTTCAAGATTCGACAGACATATTTTATGTTCACAATCAAGTTTCAAAATTACCGTCATTAATTTTGACTTGTGGCTTTTTGCACTACGAATGTGACACTTAAGTTAATATTAAAATACAATCCACAAAAAAGAGTAAAGGCAAATCAAGAAGACTTTGTTCGTTTTGCTCCGGTGAGATAATTGTATATAGGTTGTATACTTCTATGTATACTGTAATTTAATAAAATGAAACGAAACATGCTTCTCGTGCACGCAAGCATTTATATCAACAAAGTAGCAACATGGCAGTTGTGATGGACACCGCAAACTACTAGATAATTTGTTTAGCATGCTTTTTTGTTTAGCATTTATAGGAGGGAAAAGATGTAGCGAAATTTGGAACAAAGGCGTAGCCAGGCTGAAATGTTTGGTCCTGCATGTTGACGTTCATACGGAGGGTAGCGAGCGCCGAAGGTGCAAGCTAACTAGAGGGGTCTGGGGGCATGCTCCCCCAGATAATTTTGAAATTTAGACCTCTGAAAATGCCATTTGCAGCGATCTGACAAT
>JAOBYK010476122.1:0-13707 GCA_025434845.1 Phenganax subtilis | reverse complement strand
TTGGGAGGGCGGATTTTTGGGGGGCGGATTAAAGAGGTAAAAAAAAATGGTGTAGAATCGGCCCTTTTACAACTACTGACTGACTTACGAAAAGCTGTTAGCTACAAAGTCAAATAATTATTTAAAAAGTATATTACATTTGAAGAGACAAGACTTCTAACATGCAATAGAAGCTATCTCAGGTTATGTGCACACGATAACGTTTTTGAGCGTTTTCATTTGTGTTTTCTTGCAAAAGCAGATGTAAACACCAACAATTTGGGACAGGGACTGCAGCTAATTTAATATACTGAAAAGAGTTTTCCTTCGAAAGTGTTAACTAAACGAGACACAAACGTTTTGGAAACGCTTGAAAACGGCGCTCGTGCGCGTGGCCTCAGTTTAAAATAGTTGCAAAATGTAAAATAAATCATTTTTTATGCCGAGCTGTCTTCTACTTTAGAGCATCAAATATTCTCGTGTTTCTTATTCCTGGCAACCATAGCTCTGGGTAATTGGAAATTGACCAATGTATGCAAATCGTTCTTTGCAACAGAACCAAATACTTGACTACGCATTATAGCTCCCTTCTTTCATTGACTTTTAAAAATTTTGTTTGGACAAGCACTTAATTAAGATATCTTCTCTGTCACCGCTTTTGAATTTGATTTTTTAGCCTAACAAAAACTTTGCTGGCTTATTATGCTTATGATGCCAATCATGCTATTCTGCGGATTACTCTATATCTGACGCTATGACGCCTGACGGCACTTTGTATGGGTAAGTTCCTCCGTTTGCTTCAACCAATCAAGTATGCTTTTCTTTAATGCCGTGGAGGGGTCATAAGGGGAACGTGCACGCCAGGAAACTTTAAACTAATTCAACTTTCTCAGCGTGTACGCGAGATCAAGAGCGGGGACAATCAGCAACAGAGCATGTTTAAAATCGTGAACACGGCCGTAATAGAAAATACCCTTTATGCTTTTCTGCGCATTCATCCGCGGTCCTACCGTTGTCAAGTGCGATTTTGCGCACGATCAGAAGTCCCAGTAAGAGGCTTTGAATAAAAACTGAACTCCATATTATATGCAGCTGCATGTTGAGGTTTCTATACATGCGGTTCAATACAACTACAAGCTCTTTTAAGAACTTTGAACACTACTTCCAGTGCGAGCACTCCTACAACTACAAGATAAAAGAGTTTTGATTTGACTGTGAGTATAGGACTGCCGCTCTGCAACGGCAAGCTTTAATAATATTGGTTTTCTCTTTGCTTTGAATTTTATGAGTGCTGCAAAGTTCTCCGTTCCATTAATTGTGTATTTCTTCAAGAACATTTATCATCTGAGCTGAGTTATGTGGTATTCTTTCCTGGAATGAACGTCTGAATATAAATTTAAACAAAGATCTACTGCAGATGAAGAGAACTCGAAGTGCCATAGAAACTATAGCAAGGCATAGAAGAAGAAAACAAAGAGCTGGAAATAATCCAAGAATAACAATCTCTATCCATTGAAAAACGTTAAAGACAGTAATCAGAGATCCCTTAATGTTATCTTCATTGCCAACAAACACTGATTTAGAAAGATTTATCAAGCCAAGTATTACCAATAACATTAAGGAAAGCGATTCAAGGTTGTTTGCCAAGCCATTTCGAAATGGTTTCACCTTCACATGATAGTAAAGTACAAACACACATGCAAGTGTCATGCAAAATAATCGAAGGAATGGATCAGTGACCGTACAAAAGATTAAAACCAAAACAAATCGTCGAGCAATGAGGACACTTTGCCAGTACAAAGCTCCATACTTGCTTTTATTTTTTGGTCTTTTATACGAAGCCAAAAGCAGCTCTTTAATTGCGTTTAAGTTTGGACCATCTTCGACATCCTTTTCTCTGGACGGGCATACGAAGCGGGACAGCCAAAACAGCAAAAGCGGAAGAGGAAAGATGATGGCCAGAAGGAACTGTCTGACTGTTATTGAGTTATGGCGAAGTTTAAATGAAGCCCATGCAAGAGCAAACATCAAAGGAATCACGAATATACCATTAAAGACGAACGACGCATATTACCACCATTGGTAGCAAATGACATTTCCATTGTAGAACCATCGGTTTTTGCCAGCAATAGAAATACAGCGAATGAGGGAGAAACTGACGGTAGCCATGGTTACGTAGCCAAGGATTACAGTCTTAATACTTGCTTGAAGATAAGGAGGTATAGAAGGACGGCGAGTTTTTCGTAATCGACAAAATAAGAGATGAAATAAATAAATGATGAAAATAGCAATCATAGTTCCAAAGACAGGTGCAAGTTTGAAAACCAATTTTGTCTTTGGAGTAAGTCCTGGAAACGGACATAAAAAACCTTCCTTGTTTACACTTGGTTGGAAATTGAAGAAGCCAAGCAAAGGTGGAAGAAATTTAGTGTCGAAAAATTCGCTTAGGGAATACGAGGAAAGAAGCAGTTGAGCTATTTGATAGAAGTAAAAGACTATGTCAAGAAAACGAGAAAATTGTTCCTTTTCATGTTGGAATTGTGACCGAGAAATATTCGCTTCATTTGCTTCCCCTCCTGAAGAAAACGAACTAATCACGCGATATTGTTGTGGATTTGCACCACGGGAGAATCTTTTCAACCAAAGTACTTGTCGCAATGAATACTTGATGATTGGAGGTTTAAACAGTAGGAGGATGGCCATTAAAAAGATCAGTGCTAGAAACAAAATCCAAAACCAATGGTCGTCACAATCTTCGATTGCAGTACAGTGAGTTGACCACAATGCTTCTGTGTATCCATTCGAACACTTCCCACACATGAATCCAGTACGTTTTCCTTGACATTCATTGTATGCAGAACTGTGCGGTTGTGGTGATTTGCAGTAACCAAATGGACAAAGTGTGAAGGTTAAAATAGAAGAGTTTGAACCATTTTTGTATCCCCAAAAGTTGGACTTTGATTTGATGGACGGAGGACGACAATCAGCACCTCTTGGGCATGGAATGCATTTGAAACTGTCGTTGGCCTGCATGCCTTGTGCGTGTCCTTTTTGTAAAGAGTAGAAATTATACTCACATTTCTTGCATGAGAAATCAAGAACAGTATACGAACGTTTGTCGCTCCCTGCGTAAATATAAATAGTCTTCTGAAGGTAATGTCCTGTAGTGCAAGTTGTCGTCGATGAATTGTCAATCTTCACCTGCTTTGATCGAGACACCCAAATAAGAGGTCTGTCAGAGATTGTTTTCATATCAATTGTTGTATTGTGAATCAGAAGTCGCCCTGTGCTTGTGAAAACCAGAAATGAAGACGCCCCGAATTCAGTTGTGTTGTTTTCAATGATTTTAGGAAGTGTTTGCTTGAAAACTGAATTAAAAATACTCGTGTCGGTTGAGCCAAAGCTACTAATTTGACCCCCTTGAACATGGGCAAAATTGTTCACAAATGTACAGTTTGTTATTGCTATTTTACCGTTTTCCAATGCCAAAACACTACCACTAGTAGCAACATTTCCTTGAAATCGTACATTTTGGATAAGTACATTGTCAAGATGTTTATCCCTCGGATGTCTATGTACCATGTCATGGTTCGTGTCCTTATCTTCACTTGTGATGAAAGCAATATACATTGCTCCTCCCGAACCATCTTTTAATTTATTGCGAATGAACGTAGAATCTTTTGTTTTGAAACGTGAATTCTTATTTAGACGGAACCTTAGAGCTCCACACAAGTTGTTCACAAATGTACAGTTTGTGATAATGATGATTGAATTGTTCATTTCAACGTAAATTGTTGGAAGTTGACAGGGAATTAAAACACCGTTTGAATGAAAAATCGAGTTTTCGCATGCTAGTTTTGCTTGACCGGATACAGCTAAAGCTCCACTATCCACAACATTTTTTCGGAACAGGCAGGTATCTAAAATAATTATTGAAAGCGTTCTCGAAGTCTTTAAAAGACTGACTAAAATTGTGCCAGCATTTAACCCATAGTTTTCGATGAAGTAAGTTTGCTTTAAAACAATAGTTGCTATTTTTCTTTCGGTAATAAGAAGCAAAATACCGTTAACACTTTCGGCTGACGATTGGATTTTGTTCCTGAGAAACCACACATTTTTTGAGCCAAAGACAAACGCTGACTTTCGAAATAGTGCTTTTCCACTGACTATTCCCTCTTGTTGAGCAGTATTCTCGATAAAATATACATTTTGAAACCAAATTGTACCAGCATCATAAATGATAAACTTCAGCGCTCCACCAGATAGTTCAGCCGTATTCCGGACAAAAGAACTGTCCAAAATGTTCACTATCACGTTTTCAACTACCATGCATACTGCTCCACCCGCACCCGAAATGCTATTTGAAAACGACGAATTAAATATATTCAGTTCAGCGTTGAAGTACATACTTTGATTGAGCGATTTTGAATAATCGTACGACTGAACGTACACGGCACCTCCACATCTGGGACTAGAAATATTTTGAAAGGTTGAGTTTTGAATAGTCATGGATGAAGCTGGAGCAATGACTTTTACGGCACCACCGTACCAATTATTTTTTCCATTGCGAAAAGATGAACCTCTTATTGATAAATAACCACTCCAACTTGAGGTGATGTCAAGTAGTCCTGCTTGTTTACCTGAACTATAAAATCCGTCCATTTCCGTGTTGGAAATGTTGATTTGCGATGACAGGCTAAATACAGTAAGAAAAGTACCGTGTGTGTTATAGATAAAACTAAAGTCTATGTTCACAATTACCCGATCAGATAGAACATAAAATATACCATTGAAAATTCCAGAAATCGCACTGTTGTTGCCATTTTCTTCCAAGTTTGATTGATCAAGTAACATAGTTACTGTGCCATGTGAGTTGTTTACATAAGTCATTCCAATATCCCTGAAAGTATTATTCTTAAAACTGCAACTTCTTATTTGAATGTTGATACGACTTTTGTTGCTGGTTAACTTGAGAATGGATGGTAAGACAGGAGCAGAGAAATCGCTGTAACCATTTTCGAGGAATCTAGAATTTGTTACATTTATACGAATGTTTGTTTCAATGTTACTCTTAACTGATATGCAAGCCATATTTTGATGAAAGGTAGCATTGTTCGTCACTACATCATACCAGGTCAGATTAAAAACTACAATATTAATGACAACATCTTTAGAATTTTCAAACAAGCTGTCATCGACATTTACTATAGCGTCAAAAAACCGAAGAGATGTATTCTTAAATGCGAGACCAGAAAATCCAACGCGGATTCCACCTTTATTCCCTGTTCCGTCAACAAACCATTGTTTGCCATGGAGACACGAGATAAAAGCACGTGATCCGACACTGATGAACGACATACTTTTAGTAATGAGAATTCCTGCAAATTGTATGTCCAGCGGTTGACAGTTGTAAGGATCCTTTGCTGTGGTAGTTCCATCAAGGTAAATGTATGAATCTTCTGGGGCTTGATTTATTCCATAAGATATTGTACGACATGGTGTCAATTCTTTTCCACAGTTTGAGCTATCATTCCCAGACACACGAGATACGTAAATCACTTCTTTAGACAACGCAAAGTTTGCTAAAAATAAAATTAATATACATAAGTTGTTACGATACAAAACTGCTCATTCTTTCAAATAAAAGAGTACAACTTTTGCTTGCGGTAACTTGATAATTCTTGTCGAGATTCATTCACTCGAGGTCGTGTTGCCCGTAACACATTGAAAAAGGAAGGTGTGCAACCACACAAAAAAAGGACACGCCAAATGAACTGGTAAAACTGAGAAACGTTTGTTTAAAACCAAGGAACGAAATTTAAGAAATTTTGACACAATACAAGTTGTTGAAGGTAGCTTGTCTTTGTAAGCGATTTTCCTTTTGTTTATGTTTACCAGAAAGCATTTTTGAAGCTTTTTGGCTGCTACAGGGTGTGTACCGGAGAAAACGATAATAGAATTGGAACAGGCTTCTGTCTGCCAATCGGTGAATTTTTCAGTGTTTACAAAAGAGCTGTTTTACTTTCAAATAATGCATTCCGTCTCATTACAGTACGTAATCCCATATCCGTACTTGCCTGTCGAAATTTTTTGTCGAAACTTTATACTTCTGCCGAAAAAATTCTAATCAGAGGTGAAGAAATTTAATTCCTAGTTTTTTCCATGTCCCAAAAACGAAAACATAGGATTTAGTGTTTCTGCATCACAGCGACTTGGGGATTTTCCTGCACTCACATTTTTTTAATTACCGTGGCAGTTTAAGTTTGAGACAAGGAGAATAAACTTTCAATTAATCTCTTTAAATTTACGCAGTTGCATGTCCCAAACACGAAAAGACAAAATTAAGTTAGCTTTCCATTGTCGCATGCAGTGGCTAGAAGTTTCTCTGCTGTCTAATTTTTTGAAGTGCACAAACTTCATGTTAATTTAACTGTGATGACTCAGAATCCCAGAGGCTGATGGAAGTGCTGTTGACTGACACACTTTAGTAGATGAAGGGTAGAGATGGGTCGTATTTTTAAGTAGTTTGGAAAAGCTATAAAAAGAAGCAGTCTAAACAAATAATCAAAATAAATCGTGTATATTTAGCATAGACATGTAAGTCCATGAAACACTTTCAACTCTTTCTGTACAAAAGTTATACCATTATACAAAACATAAACACTATGTCCCCGCTGATATTTAGGTCTAACAGCTAGAAATGACAAGAGTCAGGATTTTAATGGGAGATCCTCTCTCAATTAGAATCATGATTTGTTTTTTCTGTACCTGTCAACTGTATAATTATGGTAAAATACTGAAACAAAGCACCAAATGACATTTCCGTAATCATATCATCAGCTGGATAGTAGCTTGAATTGTACAGTCGAAACAATATGTATATACAGTATGCAAACTTGTTCCCTCAAGCAGGAAGTTGGAAATAGTTGAACACAAGGTCACTGTCTGAGACATCGATATTGATGTTCACTTTCTCATTATAATTTCCATTTACTATCCGTACCAACTTCGACTGGGAAATGGGATGACCATTTTACCCGTGTTTTATCTCCCAAGGTTTCTCTCATAGAGTTTGCTCGTGTATGTCATCAACAACTGCTTCCTTTGACAAATATTTGAAAGAGTTTCGTGGAACACTCGAGTGTTGTCATGGAATTTTAGGAGCACACGGAATTCCCAAACTGTCACACATTTCTTTCTGTAGCTATTGGGAACATAGCCAAAATGTTATGTAACTCTTTCATTGCAAACTTTCCAGAAACAATCGTGAAAACTATTTTTCGTTGTTGATAAAAACTCTTGTTTTCCACATGCGAAATTGTCGTGTTTTTATCGGGTTGGGAAAACACTAATTTTCTAAGCTTTTATTAACCTAGCAGTGTTATTAATTTTTTTCACGCTCTTGCTTTTTCACGTATGACCATTTGCAGCTTGTATTGGCTTTTGTTGATCTAGAAGACGATTTTTATTTTACATAACTTCAAATATCAGCGCATTGTTATTTCCAACGGCAAGAAGACTATATTGACTGTTTCCACGTTTCCTACGAGTAATCGCTTCGTTCTCATCAAATCAACAAACAAAATATTGTTGGTGGGTTTCCTCAAGATTGCAATTTAAGTGGTCATGCGCCTGAAATAATTGAGTTTTTTTAAAACTTTCAATGCCTGCCGTGTTTATCTCCATGCGCGCAAGCATAAGAATCTGTATACTTGTGAGTCGTGTGCCTGTTCTATAGCGCAAGGTTGAACTTGCGATGATAAACTTTTCTTCCTGAACGTGTATGTTAGATAGTTTAAGCTTGCGTTTGTAAAAATACGAGGAGCGAAGACTCTGCCGTTTGCCGTGCCTTTAATTTTCCACTTAATGTGAAACGGTTTCATTTCAACTTCTATGCCCACACAACCAGTTTATCTTCAGCGTACTGTCTTTATAACCGCAAATTTTCTTCGCCTGTCCTTCGACGTTTGTCGTAAAACGGAAAGCCTAAACTCTCTTATGTTACTGCATTTGTAATAGTAAGCTTAACATTCTGCGACGGTTGTTCGACAACGCGACCGTAATTATAAATGCATTGTATGTTGAAAACAATGTTTGCTACAGGAGATACAATTTTCTGGTACTAGTAACGTTAACGTATTATTGGGCTATGTTCTCAAGAAATAATAGTTTGCGTTTTATGCCGCAATTTGTTGAGACTGACAAAGCTTTTTACAGATTTCATCGTAGTTTCGTTTGGAGAGCACCAGTCAGATTCCTAGCATAATGCGAATCCGTTCAACACGATTCTTATATGTGAAATCCATATTGTACACTGCCGTGCAACAAAAAAGGCTGTAAATCCTTCTAAGTGTTATAGTTTTAATGTACACGAATAACTAGACACGTGGTAACACATTCAAAATTCAGGATTGTTAGCACTTCTTCCTGCGTTTGTGTATAAGGTATAGGTTTTATTTGAAAGCAGCATCTAAGCTCGCTAATATCCTCGTTGAATAGTACAGTTGCAACTAACATACTGTTTAACTGTACTACAAGTATTATCTATAAAAAGTCTTTCTCTACTGTGACATAATATCTTGGAAGCATTTTTTTTGTTTGCGAATGCCTCACACCATTTTGAAAGAAGTCTTATTTAAATTACAATCGCGCAAAAACAGGAGATAGAGGCGTAGCGTGCTGAACGGGTACCGCGCCTAAATAATTATAAAGAATAAAGAATACAGAATAAATTTATATCTGCAACTTTTCTCTTCCTATACTGCCTCATTTAAAAGCGGTTCGTTTCTGAAATAAATATCCTTCTTTCAAACTTTAAATGGCGACCATATTTGGCAACAAATGATAATTACTATTATAACTTATTTACTTCTACATCGTTACTGGTGTTGTTTCTAGAGTTTTCATAGGGATTAGCTTTTCTCGATCTGGGCAAGGAGCTAGAAAATTTCTCTGGTTCGTTTTGTGTTATCAACTCGAAGTCACAGTTGCGCCGCGAAGTGAACAAGACTTCGGCTCTTTTAGCTTTTTATTGCGTCACATGTCAACTAAACTCTTTTATAACAACTAAAACGACTGTTGCAGCTGAGCTGAGGCGAGAAGTAGCTATTCTCAACACTCTCTTACGACACAAAACAACTTTAACCGAACACAACTTGGCAACTACTGACTGAACTTGGTCATACTATTAATGCTCATTTCATAATTTACTATATTGTGTGCAGATCTGGTTACTTTATAACATGGGAAACTATGTAAAAATAACGTTACTATAGGGTTTTCCTAGGGATAAGCCCTGCTTTGCGCGAGGACCTAGCACTTTCTCGAGATCTTTTAATACTGACTACAGTTTCAATTAAAAACGAAATACATTTTTTAATCAGAAAATCACGCTATAAAATTTACACTGGCAGTTTGAACCGGGAATTTGGTACACCGAACACTTTTGTAACCATAACTGATTCGAAACTAACACACAAGCTATTTTTACATAATAATAATGACATGCATGTCTAGATTATTTTTGTTCCTTATCTACTGACATTATCCAAATACAGCTATTTCAATTAAGGTTGTCCTTGCAAAAACCTTAAACTTTGAGCGTGCAAGGCATGATGGGCCATAAACTCAGAAATTTACTTCGGAAGAATACGTAAGGCATATGAAAGATGTATCATGGCAAACTTGCTTGCTAGAAGGCAATCTCATGATTTTAAAGGCAGGAATAACCAATAACCCATCGTTATTTGCCAGCTCAAAGTTTAACGTTTAAGGTTTTGGAAAGACAAGCTTAATTGAAACAGCTAAATACAAATGCAGCACATAACATACGCTAATCATAAATCTTACATGTCTGGATACGAAACTAAAATGATTATCTAAGCGAGTTTCTGACAACAAAATCTGTGTTTAGTAACAATAAGTTTAAGACAAAGAACAGAGGTTAATCAAAAGTAAATATGAATGTGAAAGGAAATTACTAAAACAATTAATCCATGCAGAATGTCTGTGATTACATAACTAGTGTTAGGTTTCGTAACAGTACGTAGGATACATAACTATCAGAAATATACACCATTTTCTAGATTGTTGCTTTCACCAAGTATCTTCATATTGTCTTGCACATATCTAGCTGTGCATTTTACAACATTTTGTCTTTTACAGCTATTCAATATAAAGACTAATCGGTTTTTCCTGAAACACTAAGATTGCTTTTAGTCTTTGTTAACTCTTTACTAAAAGTCGGGAGCGAGATCCTGCAAACTGAGGACTAGTGTGGCCGCTCTAGCTAGTGCAGATTAAATATTAGATTTACTAAAATAAAAGTTTTCTTCTTGTTTGAAAGTATTACTGTAAACAGCTATCCTTGTTGTATATCGCAACGTCTCAAACACCAATTCGACTGCACTACTAGTATCATGCAAGTAGTAAGTCAAGTATGCTATTTATCTTTTGCGTAACTTGGAAATTGAGTGCAATTGTGTCGTATACTAATAGTGTATTCATACAGTGATGTAATAAGTTTGAAACACTCGATACCATTCCTAACCAAGGTTTTCATCTGCAATAAATATAATACAAAATGGTGGCTAATGAATACCAGCGATGAATACCATAAATACTGCAGCCTTTGAGTGTGGTTACTAAGCTTTGAGTTTTCTACTTCATATCATGTGTAAGATTAATTCTTATACTAGGAATTACTGTCAGAAGGAGAGTGCTGCCGTAAACATGGAGGGATTCTCGCAGAGTTTTTCGCTATAAACTCCGCTAGAAATGCGATAATTCGTACAATTCGCTAAACGATAATACTATAATGGAATCGTTCTTTGCACTTGTAGCAAATAGTTCGCTAGGTACAAGCTTTTTAAATTTGAAAAGTTTTCTTTTGACAGACAACTGGAAGGAAACTTCTCTGTCAGCGTTTTTGAACTTGATGAAAAACTTTGTGTGCTTATTGCTTATGACGTTAATTCTGATTTCGATTCTGGTGCATTGCCATATCTGACGCCATGCTAGCTGACTAAGTATAACTGACGCTTCGCACCGATGAGAACCTCCGGTTCCACTAACCAATCTATTATGATTTTGCTGCAAAGCCATGTATGGGTCATTTAAGGCATAATAATTGAACTGCATCAACCATGTTTAATACATGCGTTTTTGCGAATTCAGTCGCATTCTTGCGGTACTATTGTCGATTGATTGCGATTCATTGCCCGATCAAAAGTGAGAGTAAGAAGTTTGAGTATAAACTGAAGTCTAGTTATATGCAGCAGTAGGTTTGATCGAGTGCAACTGCAAGCCATTTTGAGAACTTTAGACATGATTACCTGAGCGAGTGCTATCCGACTACAAGAAAGTAGCAAGTTCTGATTTTACTACAAGTCAGACCCCCGTTCTGCAATTGCAAGAATTTAGTATATTTTGTTTTCTCTTCCATTCAAATGTTCGCAGCGGTGCTTAAGAAAACGATCGCGAGCAACGTGTCTTAATTTTCAACTACAACAATTGGCAATTACAGTCTCTTCTAAATTTCCATATTGCTACAATCCTGTCAAAAATAGTGGGAACAGCGCACACGATACACGACTTTATTCGTAACATGTTTCAATATAAATAATGGAACTGCACGTTCCGAGATGGATGTAATTGCCCCCTTCCCCTCGTGCTATATTATTTCGAATCTCTACAAAAATCGTGAAATCCAATATTGAACGGGGGAAGGCGGATGAATATGCTTTGACCGGCTAACAAACAGAAGTGCTTTTTTTTTTCAAAGTCCTCCAACATTTTGGGACAGGATTGTAGATCAACTAAATTTATATCATACATCGAACTTTGGAATTAATTACTTGATGTTACAAATAGAGAGAGTGAATACCATTCAAGCTTGTTTCACTGTTTAGAGCATAAGTGCGTTTCTGTGTAAGTGTTATTTCGTCTTTGACTTTCATCATTGCTGCAAAGTTCTACGTTTCATTAATTGTGTATATCTTCACAAACATTTATCAAACGAGCTGGGTCATGCGATGTTCGTTCCTGGAACGAATGTCTGAACATAAATTTGAACAGAGATCTGCAGCAGATGAAGAGAGCACGAAGTAATACAGAAATTATAGCAAGGCATACAAGAAGAAGAAGAAGAGCTGGAAATAGTCCTAGAATGACAATCTCTATCCATTGGAAAACTTTGAAGACAGTAATCAAAGATCCTTTAATGTTATCTTCATTTCCAACAAACACTGATTTAGACAGATTTATCAGGCCAAGTATAATCAAAAATATCAAGGAAAGCGTTTCAAGGTTGTTTGCCAAGGTTGTTTGAAATGGTTTCACCTTCAGATGACAGGAAAGTACAAACACGCATGCAAGTGTCATGCAAAATAATCTAACGAATGGATCAGTCACCGTACAAAAGATTAAAACCAAAAGAAATCGACGAGCAATGAGGACACTTTGCCAGTACAAAGCTCCATATTTGCTTTCATTCCCCGGCTTTTTATAAGAAGCCAAAAGCATCTCTTTAACTGCGTTTAAGTTTGGACTTTCTTCCACATCCCCTTCTCCAGACGGACATACAAAGCGAAACAACCAAAAGAGCAAAAGCGGAAGAGGAAAGATGATGGCCAGAAGAAACTGTGTAACTGTTAATGTATTATGATGAAGTTTAAATGCAGCCCATGCAAGAACAAATATCAAAGGAATCACGAATATACCATTAAAGACGAATGACGCATATTGCCACCATTGGTAGCAAGTGACATTTCCATTGTAAAACCATCGAGTTTCACCAGCAATAGAAACACAACGAATGAAGGAAAAACTGACTGTAGCCATAGTTACGTATCCAAGGAATACAGTCTTAATACTTGCTTGAAGATATGAGGATATAGAAGGACGCAGAGTTTTTCTTAATCGACAGGCCAAAAGATGAAATAAGTAAATGATGAAAATAGCAATCATAGTTCCAAAGACAGGTGCAAGTTTGAAAACGAATTTCGTCTTTGGAGTAAGTCCTGGAAATGGACATAAAAAACCTTCCTTGTTTGCGTTTGGTTGGAAATTGAAGAAGCCAAGCAAAGGTGGTAGAAATTTTGTTTCGAAAAAGTCGCTTAGTGTATACGAGGAAAGAAGCAACTGTGCTATTTGATAAAAGTAAAAGACAATGTCAATAAAACGAGAAAATTCTCGCTTTTCATGTTGGAGTTGTGACCGAGAAATGTTTACTTCATTTGCTTCCTCTTCTAAAGAGAACGAACGACTCAAGTCATCTGGTTGCAGGTTTGCACCAAGGGAGAATCTTTTGAACCATAGCACTTGTTGTAATGAATACTTGCTGATTAGAGGTTGAAACACAAGGAGAATGGCTAATAGAAAAATTAGTGCCAGGAACACAGCCCAAAACCAGTAGTTGTTACAATCTTTGATTGATGTACATTTGGTTGACCATAACACTTCTGTGTATCCTTTCGAACACTTCCCACACATGAAGCCGGTTCGTTTTCCTTGACACTCATTGTATTCAGAACTATGAGGTTTCGGTGATTTGCAGTAACCAAATGGACAAAGTGTGAAGGCTAAAGTAAGAGGATTTGAACCGTTTTTGTATCCCCAAAAGTTTGACTTGGATTTGATGTACGGAGGACGACAGTAGTTGTAAAAGGGCCGATTCTAGCACCTTTTTCATTTACCTCTTTAATCCGCCTCCCTAAACTTTTTCCGATT
>JAOBYK010476011.1:0-13708 GCA_025434845.1 Phenganax subtilis | reverse complement strand
AACAGCAGGTTAAATTTTAACCCCGGGTTAGCACAGCTTTGAACAATGGGCCCCTGGTTCCTTTTGGCCGTAACTATCGCAAAGGAAGAGTAACAATTGTAGATCTTTATAATCCGTTAGGAACGGAGTATGATTCTTAGCATTAAACGTCATTAAACGTCATATGGTAAAATCAAAACAAATATTATACACCAATAAACACTTTGCCAAAGTGGTTTTGAGGTGTTGAAAAATATCGTCAATATACAATAGCACGACCTTATGGAAACCAAACAGTGCTCGTGTGTACGATCAGCAAATTCTGTTTGGCTATAGTTTTGGCACAGAAGGTTTTCTACTACAGAATATTACATATAAAAGCAAGCAAATCAGCATTGTGGCTGCTGAATATAGGTGTACTTGTATGTACTGGCTCTAAAAAACTTGTTAATTTTTATTTGCTAACCTGCACACACGAACTATAGTAACTTATCAGATTTCTTGAAAAACTAGGCAGCTCTTCAACAAGTGCACTTGCCACAAAAAGTTGACAAACATTCGTAAACATGCAGATTAGAAAAGAACTGGCACTGAACACTTGTCAGACATAAAAATGAATTTGTATGCTTGCAGCATTATGCAACAGGTTTAGTTTATTTTTATTTTATTAAAAGCCGTATCAGACAGTTCACATAATTATAGCATGCCTCACGCAAAGGTTGTTCTTCAAAATGGTAAAATGCAAATTCTAAAAGACAAAATATGAGACCAAAGTGCATCATGAGGTAGCATTGTAATGGTATCACTTTGAGGTGAGTTTCAGCAACGGACAACAAAACTTATGGCCAAAACTCATACGTCACGCACTTTGGCCTCACGCATATTTGTGAAATGTCTGATATTTTCATCTCAGCACAATGTGAAATACTGGGCGTCTTCGAGGAGACAGAATCTAGTGTTTTAAGACTTGTTCTAGGAGCAGGTGTTTTGTCAGGAAACGAACCTAATGCTGTGGGACACCGATGCACTGTTCTGCCAATTGAGATGGGAATGATATTGTATTCTCTTTGAATTTTCTGCGTCTAACGAACCTTATGCCGTGTGACACCGATGAAATGTTCTGCTAGTTGAGGTTGGAATGAAATTGTATTCTTTTTGATTTTGCTGCGTCTCGAAAACTAATGATTGGATGCTATACTTTGAAATTTGGTTGGAATTATCGCTGCTCACCAGGGACTAAACGCTTATATTTTAGTAGAATTTCTTTGAGAATTGGTTTGATTCGGGCTAACTATAGCGGAGGATATGTTTATAAAAAGCGACAAAGTGCTAAGTTAGCAAAAGTGTGCTCCTCAAAGAAGCAAGGTGAGCTGCAAGTTGTTGATTTGTAAACGTTGTAGTGACAGAAACTCTTTCCATGTCATGCAAGTGGGTGTTTGCTTCATCCAAGTCACGTGGAGCTTGGGTAGATTGCTTTGAAAGAAATATTGTTCAATCTTGATCAAAGTTACGACTGCCCGAGAGTACTTTAATTGTTTTCTCAATTTTCTTTGTTTGTTTGTTTTCGTAGTTTTTTTTTCTCAAAGTTACCGGTTTGTGTCATTTGATGTGAAGTCCTTATTCATCAATATCCCTCTAAAGAAAGTGATCGAGATCATATTAAGAAGAGTCTACGAAAGTTAAGAAGTAAGGATAGGACTCAACGCCGAACCCTAAAGAAACTATTAAAAGATTCTTGCACTACAACAATATGTTCTTTTAATAATGCGCTTGACCATCAAATTCACGCTGTTTCCACGGACTCTTCTCTAGGACTAACATTAGCAAACATCCTTATGACGGCACTTGAAAACTTCATCATAAGACCACTTACATCTTCGCACATGACAAAATTCTATGCACGCTGTGTTGACGATACCTTATTTCTGACCAAACCTGAAAACACCCCATTAATTCTTGACACGCTTAATTCCTTTCATTGACAAATCTGATTCACGGTTGAGGAGTTTGTTGAATCATAATGATACTCATTTCTTGGACATTAAAATCACTCCACATGGTGCTACAATCTACGGCAAGTCAACTCATACTGGACAATACAGACAATACACGAGCTTCACTTCGTGGTCACGAAAAGTAGCATGGATCCGTGCTCTTGTCCAACATGCAATAAAGATTTGCAGTACAGCCAAGAACTTGGAAATTATAAAGATCAAACAGTTTTTTCCATGGAATGGGCTTCCACGCTGGCTTTCATATAAGTTAATCAAATCTACACGACCAAGCCTCTTACCCATACCCCAGATGACACACACCTAGTTTTTATTTGGATCAATATACCCTTTCTGGGACAGAAATGTTTCACCCTCGTCGAAGATTGCACCTTAAAGATCTCTCAATACCTCAAACAACCCGCGAACTGAATTTGTGAACCTTGCAGTGGGGAACCAAGGAAACCAAACACCCTACATTCCAGAAAGACTTTACGACAAACCCTACAAAAGTTCAGTAGTCAACAAATTTACTTGCCCCTGATGCAGTGCTTGGTATGTTGGAAAAACCGACAGATGTCTTTATACACGCATTAATGAACACGCTAAGTTTTATAACAACATAAATAATTTTGAACATTTCCAGCATATTCTTTCTTTGTTAAATCTACCTGCTAATTTCTTAAATTATCAGTATTCTACAAGCTTAGTAGACTTAATTATTGACAACTGTTACAATATTTACCGCTCTAACAACTGGTCCCTGTTGCTATTGTATCAGTTGTCGAAACGTATTGAGCAAAATGCTAAAGTCTACCATTTTATCAATCTTGATCAATGACTGCATTTGCACGTGTTTTGCACCTTGTCGTTTGTTTTTGGTATAATATGTTGTTCTGATATTACTTACTACATGGATCAATTCTTTTGACTGTTTACGACTTGAACTCCAACTGATTACTGAAGTTTTTCTGAGGATAAGTATGGTTCTTGAGCTTCTCTAAAATGAAGACTTTGAATGATCTTTAATGTTTCAAACTCACTTCGAGCACATCCTTTTGTCGATATAGTGCATTATTAAATTCTTTGTTCGTTCCACAACTTCGAAAATTGAATTGGTGACTCTAGTCAGAAAATTTAGATAATGAGTCAATTCACTTTTTTAACTCTACCACTCTTTAATGCAATGTTTTTGGGTATTGATGACTTTGCACAGAAACAGCAAAAACGTCCAGTATGATGTCGTTTTATAATTTTGGATTTCTCTGTAGCGGATGACTTTTCCCTTGATAGCTTGTTCACCTTATTCTTTCACAAAAGGTTTTCGTCCGTAATTATTTACGTCGTTGACACGTCTTTAGCCATCTTCATTTGCGGTTCATGATTTGCTTTATCATGTTAGTGTCAGTCAGCAGCGTTTAGCTTTTTACATTAATAGCCACGCATCCTTATATACCAACACCTTTTTAAATTTCAATTTAGCACTTGCACGCACTGGTAATGAGCAGCTTCTGTTATACTCGTAACATGCTCGTGATAATCGTGATTTTAACCCTTTAATAACACACTTTTATGCCCTACCAGTAGGAGTAGAAAACGGAAGAGTTCCAAACACGCTGTCGAGGCAGCTTTAAGGCGGGTTTACAGTTTGTGCGAAAGGATCGCACGAATGAAGTGACTTACTCTCGAGAAACGAGCAAATGAAGTTCACAGTTCCTATTTATGCTCAAAACATGGGGGTTCTAAGTAGAAGACAGACAATAATTTTGACGCTCTTATGAAGAAGACAAACGTTGCAGACTTTACACAGGCACTTTTTCAATTTTTTGTTGTGCACGTTGGCTCCGTCTTTTTAAAGACTGTTGTTACCTCTCAGGATTTGCCATAAAATTTGCCATTTTTCTTTTTTTATCTCCGCGAATCGCCAACGGGTTGAGTATTTTTAACTTTTCAGGGGTCTCAGCGAACCGCGAAAAATTCAATGTTTTACTATTGCGATTGCTCCATAGCACATTCGCAGACTTGAATGGAGTGTTTGCACAAACCGTTGACCCGCCTCTCCAATTAGTAGCAATTACAGATACATCCCAAGAGACTGATTTACAGAGAAAAAACATGGAACAACTGTATGACTAATCATCGCAGCTGAGAACGACTAAACAATGCTACAAAGTGCTAATAGTTTACAAATTTATGCCTATACAATGCAATGATAACTGTCTGTTGCGCGAAAGACTGTGCAAATCACCGTGATAAACCTATGCGACTTCAAAAGTCTTTTTGTCATAGATTTCTTACGCGAGAAGACGCCACTCTCATCACTGAAAGGTGGAAATGGACCTCATGACAAGCAATCGGCCATCTACTGAAACATTAATTCGCTGAGAAATCATTAAAATCATTATTACTATCGTCATCATCATATTTAACAAACTATAGAAACTTCAACGCTTCTAGGCACTGTAGTGAAGGTAAGACTGTGGCTAAAGTTTTAACACATGCTTTCTCAAATGACTATCATTTAAATCAAGTTTTTTTAAATACTTTATATTTCCTATTGCAGCAAAAAATCGTTCCAGTTCACCATCATCATTACCATCATCATCATCGCGGTAGTTTTCAAACTTCAACGCTTCGAGACACTGTAGTAAAGGTAACACTGTAGCTAAAGCTTCAAGACAACCTGTTCTCAACCCATTAGCAAGTAAATGAAGTTTCTTCAAATACTTTAATTTTCCAACAGCAGAAAACAAACGTTCGATTTCATCATCATCAGCATGAAAGGAAACGTTCAACTTCAATGATTCTAGACACTCTAGTGAAGGTAAGACTGTAGCTAAAGTATTCACACAGGTTGTTCTCAACCGACATTCATTTAAATGAAGTTTCTTTAAATACTTTAAGTTTCCAACGGCAGCAAACAATCTCTCGATTTCATCATCATCATCAGCAAGAAAGGAAACATGTAAATTCAACGCTTCCAGACACTCTAGTGAAGGTAAAAGTGTAGCTAAAATTTTAACACCAGCTGTTTTCAACCGGCAATCAATTAAATGAAGTTTCTTTAAATACTTTAATTTTCCAACTGCAGCAAACAATCGTTGGAGTTGGCCACCATCATGATCATCATCATTTCGGTAGTCTTGAAACTTCAACGCTTCCAGAGACTGTAGTGAAGGTAATACTGTAGCTAATGTTTTAACACCAGCTGTTCTCAACCCATCAGAAAGTAAATGAAGTTTCTTCAAATACTTTAATTTTCCAACAGCAGAAAACAAACGTTCGATTTCATCATCATCAGCATGAAAGGAAACGTTCAACTTCAATGATTCTAGACACTCTAGTGAAGGTAAGACTGTAGCTAAAGTATTCACACAGGTTGTTCTCAACCGACATTCATTTAAATGAAGTTTCTTTAAATACTTTAAGTTTCCAACGGCAGCAAACAATCTCTCGATTTCATCATCATCATCAGCAAGAAAGGAAACATGTAAATTCAACGCTTCCAGACACTCTAGTGAAGGTAAAAGTGTAGCTAAAATTTTAACACCAGCTGTTTTCAACCGGCAATCAATTAAATGAAGTTTCTTTAAATACTTTAATTTTCCAACTGCAGCAAACAATCGTTGGAGTTGGCCACCATCATGATCATCATCATTTCGGTAGTCTTGAAACTTCAACGCTTCCAGAGACTGTAGTGAAGGTAATACTGTAGCTAATGTTTTAACACCAGCTGTTCTCAACCCATCAGAAAGTAAATGAAGTTTCTTCAAATACTTTAATTTTCCAAGTGAAGCAAACAATTGCTCGATTTCATCATCTTCCTCATCACTAACTTCTATATATATGCAACCTAGGATTTTCAGCTCTTCCAAAAACTGTAGTGAAACTAACATTGAAGCTAAAGCTTTACCACAAGTTGTGCACAAAAAAATATCCCTAAAAGAGACGAAAGGGAACTTAACAACGTCGTAATTTGATCATTTACGACAATATTACTAAGATCAAGCTTTTTTAAATTCTTAGCTGATTTTACGGCATTGAAAATATTCTCCCATTCATTGCTGGCAATATCCATGTCAGCAAGAACTAGTTCTTCAAGTAGGAGAAAAGAAGAAAGCATGTCAGCTAATAATTTTCCATCAAGTAATTTTAAGCCACTAAAGTCAAGCTTTCTCAGATGTTTTGATGACTTTATCGCGCTAAAGATATTTTCCCAGGCAGCTTCCACAATATTCATGTTCGCCAAAACTAGTTCTTCTAATAATGAAAGAGAAGAAAGCATGTCAACTAATGGTCCTCCATGAAGTATTTTTAAACCACTGAAATCAAGCTTTCTCATATCTTTTGATGACTTTATTCCACTAAAGATTTTTTCCCATGTAGTGTCCAAAATATTCACGTTAGCTAAAATTAGTTCCTCTAACAATGTAAGAGAAGAAAGCATGTCACCCAAGTCTCCTCCGTCAAATAATATAATGCCACTGAGATCAAGCTTTCTTACATTTTTCAGCGACTTTATGGCGCTAAGAAGTCTAGAATATTGAAGCTCGGTATATTTCAAGTCAGCTAAAACCAATTCTTCCAAGAATCGGAAAGAGATCAAAGTATTTGCCAATGCTTCAACATCTCGCGTTACTAACTTCATTTTGCTAAGATGAAGTATTTTGAGATGTTCCAGATGAGACATAATAGCAAACAGCTTTTCATTATGAATAATATCACTGAGAATTAGTTCGTCTAAAGTTAAAGGTAAAGACAAAGTATCAGGCAGGACGGCACAATCAATCCCATTCCCTGACAAATTTAGATATTTCAATTTCGTCAATCGATTCAGAACTTCGCATAAGGCGTTTATATCATCCCCTTTTAGAGACGATCTACTTAAATCTAGTCTTTCTAAAGACTGAAACTCCTTCAAAACATTCGTAAGCGCTGTTAAACCTACTGAACCGATAGCATTGTAGCTCAAGTCAAGAGACCTTAAATGTTTCAAGAATGCCAGTAGGTCACAGATTTTTACAAAATCGCCACCATTTAAATGCACGTTATGCAGTCTTAATTCTTCCAGGAATATCAAGTATGGCAGTATCTCTAGTAACACAGCTGATACTCCATCAAAATTATTGCTTAAGTCCAACTTCTTCAGTTTCGTTAGGTTTGATAAAGGTGAAAGAAGATTTTTAAAATCATCGCACATGAGATTGTTGGAAGACAAGTTTAGTTCCTCAAGATTGTTTACAGAAGACAGGAGAACTGCTAAACCTTTAACGTGTGGACTATTGATTTCAGCACCAGCTAAATTTAACACTTTTAAATGCTGCATCTTCAAAGAGGAAAGTGACCAAATGGAATTGCCAACATGATTAAAATCTAAGTTAAGTTCCAATAAATCCGATCGAATTAAGGAGCAAAAGGAACCAATATCCTCAGCTGTCATGTTATTGGAGGACAATACAATAGTTTTGAAGTTAGTAGGTAAAAAGTCATGTTCAGGCTTCAAGTTTGGTAATGGAAAACATTTGATGAAATTATGAGAAAGATTCAAGTATTCGAGTAATTGTAGTCCACAAATGGTAGCGATAATCTCATTTCCTTGTAATGCGTTTCGTGATAAATCTAGATAAACTATATTCTTAATCTTCAGTACGCCATGTGCTTGCGTTTCTGTCACACTGCTTTTCGATAAATGTAAATATTCAAGTTCCTTCAAGAACTCGAACGTCGCTGTTAAGTGCCCAACTTCTTCTTTGGTTAAACTATTATCAGCCAAGCGCAATTTTCTTAAACCCTTACAATTAACTAACACCATAATAAAACCGTTAAAACTACTTTCCTTAAACTTCGTACGACATAAGTCTAACTCATGCAGCAATTTACGCTATTAATGGCTTTTACCAGAGCAAATATATCTTCATCATCTAAGCAATTACCATTGATACGTAAGATTTTTAGAGAAGGTGGAAAAGAGTAATATTTTAGAACGTCGTGTACCTTACAGATCGGCTGAATCTCTATTGTGTGAATGTTGATTGTAGATGCATCCATCTTCTTCAAACTCTCATTCTTCAAAACGGTTGACGAGATTTCCAGTTTCCCCGTTGACTTAACATTTTCGAGAAACTTTTCATGGCTTACTACAAAAGAATATTGATAAGTTTTAATTTAATGTACAGTACTGGCCTCGAGTAACATGACGCGACTCACGAGTTACTGGCGAGTGACTCTAGAGTATCGAGTGCAAGTGCGCGAGTCATTTGCGAGTGGCAAGATACTTGCAAGGCGTTTTGGTGGGCGCATTTACGAGTTGTTTGTTTTCTGGCCGTGAGTGTGATCAAATTCAGTATTAAGAGGACGGCGTCTAGAAAATATACTGTGGGCTAGAGAACAAATGTTATTTGGGCTACTGGACAAATATTTTCACGATTCCAATAAGATGCAGTGGTTTATGAATGATAATACATAAAAATATCTGGGCGCTACATGCCTATGAGAAAAATCAACCGTATACGCTATTATTGCATGTAGTTCGCGCAGTTACACGGCTAATCTTCTAACTTGGAATATAAACAACGTAGTGTAAATATGTTTACTACACGAAATAAGAACTTAATACCAGCCGGCGGTACCTGGAACATTAACTACGGCGATCATTATTACATTCTTTTAAAACAATATCGAGTGTCGTATCGACAAAGCTTCGCGTTTTTTTATACTACATTTATTGATTCTCAGCTTCTTTGCTATTAGGTTATAAATCTGTGGCTTCTTTTGGTTTTGCAACCAGAGTGCAAGCTGTAACTTCTTTTGTGCTGAAGACGAAAGTTACTTGTTTGAAAAAGCCATGGCTGCCTGGAGATCTATGAATCAGCCACAACCGCAATGTGACGGACATCAAAAGCTTGCAAAGATGCATGTGGTCAAAGATTTGATGAAAGCTAGTTACGGAACACCGTTCTTTTTGTGCCCTGACAGAAAGAATCCACGCTCATTCTGGGTTTGGGGTGACGTGCGACCGTTATCAAAACTGGAGTGTCGCGATGGATCTCCGTGCGTGATCCAAAAGGTGAAAAAGGAGGGTCTTAATAAAGACCGTTTGTTCTTTTGTTGCCCAAACGACAAGGAAAGCTCATGTCGATACTTTGAATTGGTACCTGACGAACCAAACCATGGACCTTACCAGAGTGTAAACTTTATAAAGCCACCCCTAAGGAAATCACCGCCAGAGACGCCAGAGGAACATTCCCTAACAACTAAGTTTATAAACGATTTTGCAAGCAAATTAGATATATAAATTAACGAACGGGTGTTTAATAGTTGAACTGCAGACAGTTTGTTAACAAGTTGAACATTTGATTATTATCTTTATCAATAAAATGTTTTTACTATATGACGTCATTGAGATGTGCGCACGAAGTGAACAAATTAACAAAGATAAGAGTTTTCAACCATTTTATATTTAATTGTATTCAATAAAGTGCATTAAAATTCGCCCCTTGTGTTGACTAACGGCACAGAAGTATCTAAACAGAAAGCGTATGCATCTCTGTTGTATCATTAAACAAAAACATGGTGTCCGAGCAAAACAACTCATTTACTGATTCCATATATGCTTGTTCAATGATATCTGACGTCTCCAGTTCCGCACTATTACTTACGTCCTGTGCTGTTTGAGGAACAGACGGCGGAACTTCGTGAGGTCCCATGGACTGTACATCGTTTTTTTCGGCCTGCTGATCTTTGGCAAAGTTTTTTTCAAACTCCTTGCTTGCTTCTGGGTATCGTACAGACATATGGGCATGATAAGCCGTTAAAAATGCTAGTTTCTCCTTTCTTTTTTTCTGATAACTCTGTGTCGTAATTTTCTTTCTCCTTTTGTCCATTGTCTTTTTCCGGTGTGTCTACTAGTTTCGTAGTAGCTTCGTAGTATTTAGAACGTTAACTTCCTGCGCTTTTTATGACCAAGGTTATTTGATCTGGTCAGCGATGCATTGAGAGCGAGAAAAATTTCAATCCTGCGGGTTCCAAAGAAATTTTTCGTGTTTTATCAAAGATTAACATGCCTAAAGATCTCGTACGAACGAAGAAAGATGGAGTCAAACCCATTTATCCGAAGAAGATAACGTTCTTTTTACACCAGGTCCCACAAGACAAACACGTCAAACGAAGAAGAAAAAAACTAAAATACTGTTATCGCCTAAATGGCAAAATATTTGATATTGTTAAATGTAACTACTTTAAAAGAGTTTTTCAATAAAATGTTTCTGAAAGTTGTTATTTTAGAGTGAGAAATGACACATACGGTTTTATAACATTTATTAAAGCAACCATTATTTTTCCACCAACTTTTTACGACACAGATAAGGCCAACAACATTTGGCTCTGTTACTTTAAAATGATTCTTAAATCGAGACACTTTCGCGTCATTTAACGTGGTGTTTTCATTATCAAATAACAACACAATCTTTTTCATGCTCTGTCCTCGTGCTCTATGGCTAAGGAAAAATATGCAATAGTGTCCACACACATCTGACCAAGCACTTTGCAGTTTCCGAGTGTTAAATTCCCATTCGTGATAATGCTTATCTAAAAAGTCTTTAAATGAAACTCTGTAGAAATCAGGCAGCTACCCATAACTGTCAAAGAATTCTCTTTTCGTTTCTGATGGAATGTAAAAAGCCACCCAATGTGCTCCAAGCTCACTGCTCGGATCTGTGTTTGCACCGATCCCGCAGGGAACTGGTCGACTGCTCGAGGTAACTTGTCACACGGAAACACGCCGCAAAACGTCTTGCTCGTTGCAGGGTCTTATTTGAGTGCACGAGTTATTGGAGCCGTGTTCATCTAACAAGAGTAATTGTACACGACGTTTCTCTCTGCATCAATTTGAATAATATTTTCAAATTCCCCATAACAGACAAGGCTCACGGCTATTGTTGGTGCCGTAGAGAACTTGATGTCGACTGCAAGATTCCTCTTTGCACGGCATTGAAATGAGGTGACGATCAAAACATATCAGCGGTCATATCGAATGCGTAAATGGCACAACCTTTTGAAAATTCTTCTCGGGATATATCATTTCTGCAGTCGTAGTACATTTTTCCCGAGCCAAAAAACTGCGTGTAATAGGCTTCAACAAATCTAGGATTTGTACCAAACGCCAGTTGCATCGGCTTGAATGGTATTTCTTCTCCATTAACGGAGACGCTGATAGATGATACGCTAAAGTGTTGAAAGTTAAACGGGTTCTTCTTGTATGCTCCGTTAAACACTTCGCTTTCGACCAATCCAAAGACAAACGATTTCGGTACAAGCCCGGTAAAGACGTTATCTTTTGTCAAGGAGGGATTTCCCGATGCATTAATAAAACACTTGCACTTGACCCGACTTACAGGATAGGTAGCCGGTCCTTTTTTCAATGCAAGTTCGTGAGCCACGGGAATGCTCGGGCTCACTTTCACCTTGCGTAGCTTGAGATAAGCATCGACTAGCTTTACTCTGTAATCGACGTCGTTTTCAGAGGCCATGAGACAAAACACATTGCTTCTTCGATTGAGCACAACTTTCTAGTCAACGAAATTGAGCAGGAGACGTTCGGTGAAAAACACATCGCTGAATATGGGTCCTGCCATCTCTATTACTCCACTTGTCTAGCTGAATGCATATCTCAATTGAAGACCAAGGTTGTGGGCTGTTGTTAGTGTTGGATCCACCACATCCATTTTCCCAGCTGTATCTTTGTAAAATAGAGCTGCAGTGAGTTGAGATACCTTTGCCGCCGGACCATAGTTGAGGAGGGTTTCCAGGTAGGCTCAGTAAGTATACGTTCCAGTAGCTTGAGTGACTTGTTTTCCTTTCAAGAACACGTCGACTTGTTTGAACAGACTATGCAGAAAATGTGACTCCAGAGTCACTCGCGAGTAACTCGCGAGGCGCATTATGTTACTCGAGGCCGGTGCTGTAAACTAACACCAATCGACTTGTAAAACTAATCTGAACACTACTGCTTTGAAATCTACCACCGGTTTTCCACTTCAATCAAAGAAATAGAGGCGCTGCAAAACGCTTAACCTTATCTCATGTGCCTGTGGATAATCCAAGTCCAATAGACAAAAAGTACTCGGCACTGCACTGATTGCCTCATCCATGCAACAGCACAGGTGACTCCACCCAAGATTCTCTGGTATTCAACAATGTTCTTCTCCGCTAAATGATGCTGCCAGTGCGCTTGGAGTAACATTGCTCTGGTCCGTCATGTTCCAAAAGATCAGATACAACACATCCTAAGATTATATTATATACGGATCAAAATGATGACCACTACACATGCATCACTTCGATGTATACCGCTAAATCAATTCAGCTTATGCTTTGAGGGTCAGTGAAACTCAAAACTACAAAAGTATTGTAGGGAAGGGGGGGGGGGGGTAAATGCTTGAAAAGGTAGTTGAGATATTTTGGCCTGAATTATACAAGATAAGGAAGGTGTATATGTTTCATCTAGATAAATATCATAAGTGTAAGACATCAGTTTAGTTCTACAAGTACCACTACGGTTGTTAAGGTCAGTTCGATAATCTGTACATTAACATTCAAGCTCCATAAAATTACAGTTTACATATATAATTACAGGTCGTTTAACAACCGATATTTGTCGTGAACATAGGTACATTATTCAACTAATGTTGCGAAAAACCAGTTACTAAACAAATAAAGCCATCGGAGCAAAAATTAGTATAATTTTTGCGTTGCTTTTATGTTGACCATGTGGTTTGTACAATAACACAAAACGTCGTAAAATCATAGATCATAAAACAGAACTTACCTCTTAGAATGTCACCGACTTCCTTTGACGCTTTGCAGATCGAATCAGTTACTAAGAATTGCTTCTCGCCACTCATCTTGCTCGTAAAAATACATTTAGCTTTATAGCTGATTGCTTGTATTAATTCCCCCGTGTACGTGCGCTGTAGATAATATTACCCGCGCTCCAGCCTTCCGCCTAGTGTCAATTGTGAACTATTCTTCAATACGGGTTTTACGTTCCGTCTCTTGAAATTACCTCGAGAGCATCAAAAGAAAGCTATTTTGTTTTCATTAAGTGTTTTAAAACGGTTGAAATTCTTACAAACAACTCGACATATTTTATTTTAAAATAGGCTGAGGTAACTTCATATTCCCAAATTTCCCCAGCATTGTGTAAGTAATAGTATGGTTCCGAGTGCAATTTGAAAACAGCATGCGGGAGTGAGTTTTTCAAAGACTATCAAAATTGTACGAGTCGGAAGGACGAGTAAAATTTGAAGCCTTTGCCACACTAACGAGTGAATGTTTTTCCAAATTGCAAAAGAAAGCATAATGTACTTATTAATAACATGAATGAAAAAATTCAACGTGAAAGATAAACTCTCCGGTAAATGAAATGGACAATGCTTTGCGAACAGGACATGCACAAAAAATAATTTTGTAAACTGATTCTTTTCAGTTGAAAATATTTTTCAACAAATTTAAGAAAATTTTGAAAAATTGGACTGAATTTTTTTTTGCACTGTATTTCCTAAAAATTGCAATAGTCTTAACCAATCAGAATTGATGATTATTTTTGTGTATGTTATTAGCAGGTAAATTTTGACAAGTTTCGTAATCAAACTTTAAATGAGGCAATGGACCTTTAACCTTATAGACAAAATTTCAAAAAAGTTTGAATTGGAAAAATCTTTTACCACAGTCGGAAAGAG
>JAOBYK010475789.1:0-13721 GCA_025434845.1 Phenganax subtilis | reverse complement strand
TCATAATATACTTATTGTAATAATCGCATTTGGAAATTGTTATGAAAACGCGCAAAAGACTATGTTTTCAGTTAATTGGTACAGATATAAATACTTATTCTTCAACTTTCGAAGCAATAGAAAAAAATGTTCATGTCTTTTTCGGACCCGCGACTTTTCACCCGCGACCCGCGACTTTTAACCCGCGACACGCGACCTATCACCCGCGACCCGCGACCAAAAGTCAAACTCGATTTGATCTTCATACGAGATATAATATTAAAGAATTAGAATACGATTGGACTTATAAGACCGTAAATAAAAGCAATGATGACTGGAAATCTTTTATAAAAAAAACTTCCGATGGGCTTACAAAAATTGGTCAAAAACTTTTACAAGAAGCCGTGGAATCTTACGTTTATTCTATTTTGGGAGCTCAAGCCAATACGAGATGGAGTATCATAAATAGAGGTGCAAAATCTTCACAAACGCAAGATGTTTTTCATAAGTTGGTTCAGGCCACGATTATGCAAGACGATCCCACGGTAACTATTTCAAATATGAGAAAAGCGATAAAAAATACGAATGTTATTTTAAATATGATGATAGGACCAGGAATTATTTTAATTCCAAGTAATATGATTAATTTAGAAAAACCTATCGAAGGATATACTAATGTTTTAACTATAGCTACAGGCGAGATGAAATTTGGAGAAAATAAAAACGTGAACCGTGTAGCAGCGTCTCAGAATATTGCAAAGATAGATAAACCTCTAGACCCAAAACCTAAGAAAAAAGTGTCTTTTGAGCTTGAAAAAAGCAAATCAAAAGTAGAACATATCGATAAACATGAAGAAAAAGCGAAAATGAGCGAAGCGAACATGAGCAAAGCGGCTCTTTTAGAAGTTGCTGGTGTCATGTTAATAGTTGGGATGCTCGTTTCAAAATATATAATATAATAAATGATGTACTATTTTGGATATGAAGAACCTTATCTTAATAATAATATAGAAAAACTCAAAGAGCAAAATGAGATTAAGGATGATTTGGAGAAGTCTCGTTTAGGAGTAGAATTGAATAAAACCACCATCACTAATCACCAAAGTTTAATAAACACAAATAGAAAATTAGCCATAATTAATAAAACCAATATTGCTTCAAATAAAACTTTAGCTACGAATAACACAATAAAAATAAAAGATGTTAAGCATGAGCTAAAAAATGAGATTTCATTGATAAAACACATTAGATGTTTTATGTTTACGCTAAAATATAATAACTTGGATCAATCACTTTGGAATAAGCCTTCTAGTAATCGTGTGGGATATCCTCCAACCCTTATCATACCTCCCGTTATTAATATTGACACAAAAGTAAAACTACTTTATCACATCTTCGATGATAATACGACGTTAACAAATCTTAATATGGAGTATCAAGTTACTATTATAACAAAAAGAAGTAGTATTATCTTTTTTAACACGTTAAAAATGGACTTCTTAAATATAAGGAACACAGAAGACTGTTACATATTAGAATTAAACAAGAAGTTTAAGCTTTCTAATTATATTAATAATGTCGATGATATTTTTGTGTTTTTTATAAGCTGCCATCAAACAAACCTAGCCACCATAAAAAACGAATCAAAATTATATATCGTCGTTGAATCGTAGGTGTTAAGAAGCGCTAGTTTTTTCTTAACATCTACTTGGTCTATTTTTGAGCAAGTTTATGTAATTTTAAGGAGTGCTTGTTTTTACTTGGCCTATTTTTGAGCAAGTTTTAAGTAATTTTAAGAAGTGCTTGTTTTTACTTAAAATTTACTTAAATAAATAATGGAGGAGAATAAGCAAGTTTTAAGTAAAAATGTAGGAGAGAGTACCCCACCACAAACCCTTACTATGCAAAAGAAAGAAAAAGTTCCGCGAAAAGTAGCAGCTGGAAAAAGACTTGCAGAAATTTCTAAACAAGCTAAAGAAGCAAAAAAGAAAAAAATGCTAGAAGAAAATAATAAAAATAAAGAAACGCGAAGCGGCATAGCCTTTGATTCTTCTTGGTCTCCTCCAACATCTATAATCTTTTCTACACTTGGAATTGGAGCTGTTTGTTATAGCGCAAAGCATGTCTACGACGATTTTTATAAACACAAAAAACGAGCGAATCCTATCATAGAAAAATCTAAAGAAAAAATCGAGCCCGTTGAAAAAGAACGTGAAGCGAGTTCAAAAAAAGTTGGTGAGAAGAAATCTTTTTTGGATACATTTGACTAAGATAAATCATAAATAATAATAATTTTTTTTTCTAATAATAAATGAGTACTAAACCTTATATTAATCAGATTTACGATGCAGGAAGATTGACTTTAAGTGCTGTAGGAGTTTCTATGGTGAGTAAAAAAGTTTTAGGAGAACCTTTAGGAACACCACAAAGTATTCAAGGAACTTTAAAATTAGCTGGAGCCGTCATGTTGGGGAGTGTTTTGGTGATATATTTAGAAGACAAGAAAATAATTCTAGAAAAAATTGAAAAATAAGCGAAGCGAAAGGAATTTGAAAAGTTTTCAGAATACATGGCTTCTATGGTAGCAGGAGGAACTTTTAATGCATTTGCTTTTGCAGGTGCTGGATTCTTGTTTTCTAAATTAAATCATTCTGGTTACGAAAAAGAAATGAATTGTCATAATCTCGCAATGGAAAAACGTACAAGAGATAAAGAATTATGGTACGAAAAAGAAGTAGCAAGAAAAAATAAGGAAGCAAAATTACGCCAAGAACTTTCTGATGCAAATAGAGACATTAATATTACTAATAAAAATCTCGAACTACTTAAGAAAAATCTAAACAATACTAGATTTGAATGGACTCCAGAACCTAGATTAGAAAACTACTACAAACCTAGTAAAGAAATGCAAGAATATCAGCATGTCGTGATGGGAATTGCTGGTATTGTTGGATGATGGATGTTGGGGAAAATTATTTAATCTTATCTAAGATTTTTCAAAATGTTTATCTCACTAAAGATAAACATTTTTTTTGTTTCGCTGCGCTCGTGTTCTTACTCATCTAGTTTATAATGCCCGTAAGGGAAAGTATTTATATTATCTTCTAAAATAATTATTTTATCATCATCGGCACTCAATGCAATTTTATCGACGGTCTCTGTGAAAAGATTGTGTTTTCTATTTCTTATCACATTCATTTTTCTCGTTAATGGCACACCACTGTATAAGCAGTTTCTATAGTGTTCTAATTTTAAGGTTTTTTCAATATCAGCTTTCTTTAAACCCTTACACTTGGATATTTACTTATTATTCTCCTTCTTATAACAGTATAATTTTGCTCGTAGTCCTACATATTCTATGATTTGCGTATCTCCACATTCATCTTTAAATACACCGGGAACTTTCTCATTAAGACCCTTTTTTATATAAGGATTATCGGTGATTATTTCAGAGGTATCAAACTTGTCTTCTAAATCTTGGGAAATGTCTTTGTAAAAATCTTCTGTCTCAATCTCATAGAGTAGAGAGTCTGTATCTGTGAAACCAAGTCTTGCTTTATCTCCATATTTTTGTTTTATATAGTTGTAATGGAAATCATACATAAGACTCTTGGAAATATCCAAAATACTCATGCCTATGTAGATGGGTTTATCTAGAATTAATTTTGTTTTATGAGTATGAACAGCAGCAAAGTTGTCATCAAATATCGTAGATGACTTATACTCTGGTCTCTTGATTAGTTTCTCTAATCTCCATCCTGTGTTTACTAGTTCTACATTTGCTTTCTTTCTAATATTCTCCATCATTTTTCCAAATACCGAATTATTCATAAGCTTGAAGAGATCTTTCTCAAACTTGTTCTTCGCTGTGGATCTTAATTTTGTATTCTTTTCAATATATGGTTTCAACCAACAAGATTCTTGGAATGTTATTCCCTTATGAATCCTTCTTAGTATGAGTCATTTCTCGAGGTACTTTTTAAGAATCTGGTGATGCACCACATATTTTCTGTTATGACTCAAAGTGGGTACTAACTTCTCCACAGCAATACCCTCCTCTATCTGCGTCTGGACTCTCTCCGGTGCTAATGGATAATCCTTGTGAAGATCGTGAAGGTGTTGTGGGTAGTCTAAATCTACTACTAAGATGCAACCTTGATTCGCTTCGCTCAGGTTTTTGCCAGTTTTCTAGTTCTTGGTTTTCCATCCACTTAAAACCACGAGTAGGAAGTGGCTGCATCATGGCCCAACTGTAAAGATTATGTGCATCAAGGTAAGGAATGTAGATGCTAGGTATGATTGGATCATGAAGCGAAACGTCTGTAGGGCTTTGTAGATATTTATTATTTGCTTTTATATGACGTTTTGTAATCATAGCTTCACCTCCGCGAATTCCTTCTTCTACCATAAGATACCTGTTCTCCTTATCGAGGAGTTCAAGATTCACGTTTGTTATTTTTAAAGCTGCGTCCCATGCTAATCCCGGTGTGGTATAATACCAAGCAGGATCTAAATCATAATTTTTTATACACACTTTACGAAATTGTTCCATCATATCTGCTAAGAGTATAACATCAGTTTTTTAATAGAGGTCGTGATAATCTCTTAACGTCTTCATATTAAATGTATCCCATACTTTTTGAGCGTGTGAGTAGTCTTCATCTGAGATGTTCTCTTCATTTAATTTTGAATAGAAGGCTTCTATGGGTGGGAGAGTCGTGTCTTGGAGTTTCTTGAAGGTGTCCATATAATCATAAGGATAAACTCCTTTACCAGAAAGTAGTTGTATATGGTCTGGGAAGTATCTTTTAAGACATTGCAAGACTTGTGGGCCCTCTTGTGTTAAATTACTTACTAAGGAGCTTAAACTAGATCCCATAAACTTGAAGGAGTCTATAAATCTCAACTGTGTGGTGATTGCTTTACCATTCTTATCATGATTTATTGAAATGTATTTTGTAAAGCTTATATATTTTTCCTCATTCTTTGGAATGCAACTGATCCTACCTTGAGTGGTACTTAAGGGTTTTATGAACAAATGTGAATCGTAACCTTGTAAGTTATGAAACACAACTGGAATGAAATTAGACCTTTTCATTTGGAGATTGCATTTATCATGGGCGGCGCCTCTGTATTTTCCCGTAAAGTCGCAATGATCCTTGACTTTAGATTCTTCTTTATTAAGTTTAAACTCCTTATTACACACATAACACTTTGCAGAATTTTCAAAGTCTAACTGGTCTTGTTCTGTAAGAATTATTTTCTTAGGATTCTTATAAAATCTATCGTAAATGTCTCTGACTTCTTTTTCTAGCTTGTCCACAAATATCTCTTCAACATCTCCAGGTGAGTATAAGCTTGGGTGTTTTGTGTATTTGACTAGTTTTGGTTCGTAAATGGAGTCATCAAAGCACTTTACTAAGTAACAGAAACCACTAGGAATGTGCTGTTGATATTGTATAGTGTTTTCGCCTAAATTGTTATTTATAGGCTTCGTAGTGCATTCGAAATCTGCGTAAATGATGATGGGAACTTTTGTTTTTCGAACACGATTTTGGAAGCTAACGTAAGTGTTCGGATTTGGATAAATTGGTTTTATAGAAGCATGTCTTCTACAGTAATCTTGGTGTTCTTTCAATTTATCCTCCTCGTGGAAAAATTGAAGGCAAAAGTCACACACGTAAACTTTACATTTTCTCTTAGTTAAGGAGGATTTCACTAATCTACTCATGCTCTTTATAACCACATAATGTTTATTTTTCCAACATGAGATGAATGCCTTGGTCATCGTGACTGTAACCCATTGGGAAGACTATATCTATTTCATTATATCCAAATAAATTAATCTTCAAGTTATTATTTGACTCAAATTTCTTAATGTCTTCTATGGGTGTTGGAAAATGTATATTCGTCCAGTCGAAAGTTCTTGATTTTTGTATTAAATCGTCTGTGATTCTATTACAATGTTTATCATCTGGTTTCATAAACTTTGCTTTGGTAACGGCCCATTTGAAAATTGTTGATCATTGTAAAAGCTATTCTTAGGATTGGTGATTGCTTTTTTATCCGCTAGCCATTTTGGTGTAGATACGTAGGAGGACCCCTTGAGGGGTTTATACTTCGACACGTGTATATTTAGTTTTAATATTTTCTCCAGCTCCCATCCAGAACCTTTTTTTCTCTCTTTTATAAACTCGCTAATAATCACCTCCACCATATGATCATAAACAGATTCTATGTCTCATCCAGGTAATATTCTGTGACAAGCTGAACTAAAATAACCAAGCTCTTGATCTTCAATTTCATCCGTTGCTGGATTTCTCTTCGCCATTCTACATACTAACATTAATTCTATGTTATTATTTTCATGTTTTCTTAAAAATTCCTTTACATAAAAACTGGCGTATTCCCTCAACCACATCTCAGGACCGAAGGCGTTTATAAACTCAAATTCGGAAGCATATTTGTATTCCATAGCGTAGGTTTTTAGTCGACCTTTTAGAGCAGTTTCTAATAGTTTGATGGGGGATTCCTCGATCTTCGTCACTGAATTGTAGAGACTCATAATCTTATTATAACTATCTGTAACCTTAAACTTAATTTTTGGAGGAATATAATCTACTAACCAATCATACCATTCATTCAATTTATTTTTAATGGCTTGTTTCTTTGTTAGGGCGCCCGCGAAGCGCTAAGTGGAGGTGTGGGCTTGGAGGCGTATCTTGTAGGATTAAGAGGCCTCATTTTAATATCTCTTAAAGGTTGATCTAGTAGGTGGGTCGAAGAGGGTCTCAACTTCTTCTTAAGTACAACCTTAGAAGGTTTTCTTATCAAAGGTAAAGGAGAAGGTTTTGGGATGTTAGACTTTTCTTCTTGTTTAAACTTCTGCTGAAGAAATCTTTGTGGACCTTGTTTTCTCCATTTATCTATATACCTATTTTATACTTTGTAACATTATCTACGGTTTTATTATCGTAGTTTTCTTTATTTAAAGTATTTTCCAAAGTGTCTAAGTACTTATTAATATTTTTAGTCCCCCATCTTTTTATCTTATTATCTAATTTTTTAAGCTCATTATCAGCCTTCGAATAAGGTGAAATATCACATCGTCTCGGAGGTACCTCCTCCTTATAATTATTATTCTTAATAATTGATTTTTTAAGGTTAGAGTTCTATTTCTCAATAGTTTTCTCTTTTCTCCTTTTAAATTGTTCTACTAGTCTATCATTAAAACGTTTCTCTTTTTGTTTTCTTGAATGTTCTTCTCTCTTTTTTTAAAATATTAACTCTTCCAGCAATATTCTCCTGCTTGGAAATGTCTTCATCTAATCCTTTAAGAAGCCTTTTATGAGACATAATCTTGGAGATTTCTCGCCTTTTATCTCTCTCACTTAAACTTTTAATTCTTCTACTTATCTCCTTCTGTTGAGATATATCTTTATCTGGCGCCTTAAGAAGTTTCTTCTTAGACATTTTTGTTGGAACCGGATATTTTTTCATATGATTATCAATAATAGCTTTTAACTTTCTCGTGGTCTCTTCATCATATTTCTCTCTACTTATGTTTCTATTTATAGTTTTTAAGTATTTTTGTAAATCAATCACACCATGTTTTTTACCTTATTATCTAATTTTTTGAGCTTGTTATTTATCTTTTCTCTTATTGGATTTTTACGAGGAAAGTAATGAGATAAACTATTATCCCCCACGACATTAAGAGTTATTAGATCAATCCACTTATTACCCACCAAAACACTCTTATCTTTTTTAACAGATTCACTTTGAGGGGTTTTACTTAATTTTTCATTTAAAATACATCTTCTACGTTTTATTTTTAAACGTTTACTTAAAGATTCATCCTTAATATTTTGCCGCACATTAATTTCCAAAAGTAGCTCCTTATTTTTAGATTTTTTATGTTGTCTACGCAAATCTTTTACAGTCTCTTTTGCTGTTTTAAATAAAACATCCTCTAATTCAAGCTCCTCCTCAATCTCAATTTTTCCTCCTCAATTTTCTCAACTTTCTTCTTATCAAACTGCTTAACTTTCTCCTCATTCTCCTCTAACTTCTTTCTTTTTTCCTCCAACTTTTTCCCTTTCTTATCTCAAAAATCCTCTACAATCTTGCTTACAGATTTCCCCTTCTCAACAGCACTCTCCACTAGAGGTAAAATCTTATTCCAAACTAAAGTTTTCTCCTCCATTGGTAAACTTCTCCACTCTCTTAAATTTTTCTCCGCATAATTAATTCTTGATTTTCCGAATAATGTTGTTTAATAATATTATGAAAAACTTGAAATTTAAAATATTCCATTTTATTTTTATTATTATTAAACATCATAGCTTCTTTTATTAAAGCAAAATTATTGAGTAAATTAATGTCATGGTTTTGAGACCTTTCTTTTGTGTAATTGTAGCTTATACTTTTGGCTCAGAAGCCTGATAGCTCATTAAATGTGCATAATAGTAGCTTATACTTCTGGCTCAGAAACCGCATTTTCATACTACTAATTTTAATTATGGTGCGTGAACAAATTTCTTGGGCTCGCAGACAGTTAAGAAGAGTGGACAATAGCATTGCTACTTTGAATGAAGAACTATGGTTAACGCTCAGTTATGAACATCCTGAAACTGCAAAAAGAATGATTTCCTCTTCTTCTAAGAAGACTTTAGAGAAATCTCATTCAAAGCAGATCGCCAAGTTTACTAAGTTGTCGAGTGGTCAGAAGCAGCGTCGCAAGCAAGAAGATTTGGCTGGTCTACGTCGCACTGTCATCAACAAGAGTGGGAGGAACCTTACGCCGATTGAAGAAGATGTCTTGGCTCTTGGTTTGAGTTTTGCAGTAGCACCGAAGAAAATCCCTACGGAAGAAATAGTTCAACTTCTGGAACCAAAATTGTATAATCTTGATGGCGTGGCTAATAACATCCGTGTCCAGGTTACCGAGGTTCTATGACGTGCTACTTTGCCCAAGCCGAGTTTAACCAAGAAAGAAAAGGATGCTGTGAAAAGCTTACGAGCAGATAAGTCAATACACATTCTAAAAGCTGACAAGGGTAATGCTACAGTTATTTTAGATAGCGTAGTTTACGATGAGAAAATCTTATCTCTTTTAAATACTCATACTTACAGAGAGTTAAAAAAAGACCCCACAGCTTGTATTGAACGTAAAATCTGCTCCAAAATTTCTGAAGTTAAAAAGACAGGAAGTTTGTTTCAAAAACTGTACGACTATTTGAGACCATCTGCTAGTGTCTGCCCTAGATTCTATGGTTTACCAAAAATACATAAACCGGATATGCCTTTAATACCCATAGTAGCTTCTCAAGGTTCACCACCTTATGCTTTGGCTAAATATCTTGCTGAGATATTGAAATAAATTGTTGGGAAAACAGAACATCACGTGGTAAATTCTAAACAGTTCCTGTCAATGATGGAACATGTTACATTAAACGATAGTGATATTTTAGTAAGCTTTGATGTGGTAAGTTTGTTCACTAATGTTCCAGTTGATGAAGATTGCGCTATAACTAAAGAAAAACTTCTTTTGGATAGCACACTTTCACAAAGAACTACTCTCTCTCCTGAAAGTAAATATGATCTGTTAAAATTATGTCTAACTACAACATGTTTTGAATGGCAGGAGAAATTCTACGAACAGACATACAGTGCTCCAATGGGAAGCCCATTGTCGCCAGTTATGACCAATCTGTTCATGGAAGAATTTGAAAAGAAGGCCCTAGTTACAGCAACGCTCAAACCAGGATTCTGGTACAGATTCGTGGATGACACGTTAAGTAGCTGGTCACATGGACTAAAAAATCTTCAAAAGTTTCTGGACCATATTAACTGTTTACATCCTTCAATTAAATTTACGTTGGAAGTACAGAAGAATGACAAAACTATACCTTTCTTAGATGTTCTGTTGACGATACAAAAAGACGGGTCGTTAGGGCATAGTGTTTATAGAAAACCAATGCACGCTGACAGGTATCTGAATTATAAATCATTTCACCATCCTTGCATCAAGAACTCTGTCTGCAAGACTCTTGTCAATCGAGCGAAAACAATTTGTAATAAAGATAATATAGATATGGAATTGGAACATTTAAGAAATGTTCTAAAACTGAATGGTTACTCTAAGCATTTCATAGATAAAGCTATAAAATCAAGAAAATCATCCCAAACGAAGATTCAATACGCATCTTCAGTTTGCTTGCCATACATTGGTACCGCCTCGCATAAAATTGAAAGAATTTTAAAAGAGGTAGGAATAAGGGTACATCACTCGAGTCAAAACAAATTGTTTAGATCTCTTTGTTCACACAAGGACAGTGTTGATGAATTTCAGAAACCTGGTGTATATCGCATTCCTTGTGAATGTGGTCTAGTGTATAATGGGGAGACTGGCAGAAATCTCTCAATCCATCTGAAAGAACACAAGACGAATAGTGAGAAAGCCGAGCTGGAAAAATCAGCTGTGGCTAAACATGCATGGACATTTGACCACTGTATAAAATGGAATGAAGCAACCATTTTAGCGATGAACAAATAAGTGTATTCTCACAAAATGAGAGAATCAATTGAAATTGAAAAACACAAAACTATCGCACAAGGGGGTAAACCACTGAACAGCACTTGGCCGGCTCTCTTTAACGTGCAAAAGTAATTCCATTCTTCTTGTCTCTGCGCGCGCGAAACTTTGACCGTTAATTTGGTCAAATGATGCGAGGAACTGATCACGACACTTTTAATTTAAAAGAGACGTGTAATTGCGAAAATTCTGCTTTGCACTGATGACGGTCTGGGCTTACGGACTGAAAGCTTTGCATAATTAACATTACGTGGTGTCTCCACAAAACTGTATATTAGAATACACAAGTTATTAGCTAGAAATTCTCTACCTTTTGCTTCCCAACTTAAAATAGTACTAATAATACCTAATATAGAAGTAGCAATGGGTCCCAATGGTTTTGCTCTATTTGCCAAAGCTTTTCCGAACTGACCAATTACTTGTGCTCCTTTCTTGATTATTGGTCTAGCAGCATAGCAGCATCTGACCATAGCTGTAATGTTTCCACCTATTGCTATGGCAACACCACTCAATTCTACCAAGTTTTCTTTGCACCATGTTTTGAATTTTTGAAATCTATTTAAATCGATTTCGTGAATTTGCTCAGTAATTTCATCTGCTTCTAACTCTTTTGTTTTTAAACTCATTTTGATATGAATTTGATCTGCTTTTAGTTCAGCCACATCTGCCAAAGTTTCATATACTTTTTGTCTCATACCACCTTCTTGTTCATCTTCAGCCAATTTATCCCAATGTCTCACATCATTTTCTAATATTTCAATTTCATCACGTCCAACATCATTCACGTAAAGATATCCTCGAATTTCGCAAAGGTCTTGTCATGTTATTCCTTCAGTGGTTGCTTCCATCTCGGACAAAGTAGAGGCTATATTTTCATTAACTCTTTTGATAGCAGATTCTATGACTTGACTCGTAATTTTATTCATGATTTCTTGTTCTTCAATATGTTCTTGTGTTGGTTGGGTGATTAATTTTGTATACATTTTCCCTATTTCTTAAGTTTTTGCATTTTGCCAAGTAGTCTTTCTTCTCTATGATCTAAGAGCGTGTGTAAATCATGCATTACATTTTTATCAATTTTTGAATTTTCAGATATAGTTTCTGTGTTTTTTTGTATTTGTCTTTCAAAACTTGAATTTCTTTTAATAGTGTTTCTATTTTTTTCAAAATCTACCTTGTTTGTTTCATGCTGATTTGCATCATCCAATCTTTTATTCAAGTCTCTAAGGTCTGTATCAATTTTATTTTCTAGATATTTTAATCTTGCCTCGTTTTTCTTTTCTTTATGAGTTTCATTAGAAATTTTTGACCCTAAACTCTCTGCTGTAGATTTTGTTTTCTTCTTGTAATCTTCAAATTCATCTTGCAAATTCTTCATCTTGGCTTCATTTTCTTTTTGTATATTTTTACCTTTTCGTCAAGTTTATTATCAAGGTTTTCAAGACCTACATATTCACTATCTTCATCATATTCACTATTGGTTGTGTTGTCATCAAAAACATAGTCACTATCCGAATCAGAAACTATAGTCAGGCTTATTTTCTATTTGTTTGCTCATTTACTTAATCCCTGTGACTATTTGACAGGCAGCTGGTCAGCTAGCAAAATATACTATTTGACCGGCAGTGGCAATTGTGAGCCATCGCTAATTTTATGGTAGTGGTTATTCACTTGCAATGAGTAGTACTTCATGTTCTTCCAATGGCGGGAAGTTTCGCAATTGCGGGAAATTCAAATCACACGTGTTGCTTGAGTGTATTGTTTGAGCTGTATATTTTAAAAATACTCGGAAAACAAGATACTAGAACAACAGTGGAGAAGATTTGTTGAATACTCACTGAATATGGAAAGGTACCTACGGCAAAATCAGGGTACTGTGTGTGCGCATGTGTTTTGAATGTATTAGCCTCAATATACATATTCATGCAAATAAAATGGCTGACATCTAAATGCTGATTCATCATTTATGCATACAAGGGCACTGTTTTAAATTGGGCAATACATTCATACATTCCCTGTCGTGTCAAATTCTAGTTCCTTAGACCTATGATTAGGCTTCACTAAAAAGAACTAAGGCCAGGGATTGCTACAGGCAAGTAACCCTGTTGAGATATGATATGTTTTAATACAAGTGACTACAAGGTATTGTGTGTATATTGCAAGCATGCATATTTATACTCAACACATCCATATTCCCCAATAGGATTGCAAAGGAGAATAGCAAGGCAATTTCATGTGGACAGTAATCTTAAGGTACTGTATGTTTCAATGTGTACAATCAGACTGCAATAGAATAATTCATGAAAGAGATATTGCAACTTGCCAGACAATTGATATCGCTTGGATATGCAGGGTATTTTAATAGCAGAAATACAACCAATGCTGTGACACCAGCTAGAGCAATAATGGAACAGTGTTTATCTCACATTATGAAAGGTGTAAATAAGAAAATGCCTGAGTTTATGAAAGATGAGCTTGGAGGAAAACAAGTTGTGGAGTTTGTAGGACTTAGAAGTAAGTGTTATAGTTATATCGACAATAAAGGTGGAGGGTATAAAAAAGCAAAAGGAATAAAGAAAAACGTAATTAAGAAAAAAGTAAGACAAGAAGATTATAAAAACTGCCTATTCACTGAAAAAGAACTCCGTTGGAAAATGAGAATTATAAGACCTCATAAACATATCCTGTTTACATAGGAAATTGATAAAAAGTGCTAAGTTCTGATGATGATAAATGGTATATACTTCCAGATGGAATAAATACGTTAAGTTTAGGGCACTATAGGCTTAAGAAATGAACAAAAAAAGAGAACTCCCAGCCATAATACAACTTTGCATTATGGATGAAAGCCAAGTTAAAACTTAACAGTTTCTAAATCCAGGTCTATCAGGACACATTGAATTTTCAGGTTCTTCCCAGTCATCAGGATATTTTATATCCCATTCTACATTTGAACTGGTAAGGAACTGATAAGTTTGACAAGCGGAGAAGTGCTAGAAACAACTGCTGCAGATCGACTTCTAAGCGCAGAGCAACTGGGCGAGGAGCAATTTTCGAAGTTCGTGGAAGAAAATTTGTTTTCTGAGGAGCCAGACATCTTTGCTAAACTGGAAAGGAACAAGCTTCACACGTTCTCGTCCGGGAA
>JAOBYK010475678.1:0-13724 GCA_025434845.1 Phenganax subtilis | reverse complement strand
TACTGCGACAGTAAGAAGGTTTTTTGCATCGGTGGGAAGGTTTTTTGCGACAGGCAAGAAGGGAGAAACTAGTGGACTCCTCCTCCTCCTCCTCCTCGTCTCTCCTCCTGCGTTGAAAGCAAACGCATACCAGGCATACCACTGTTGCATACTCCAGGCTTTGTGACGCCCTGCAGGGGGAGGAGCTGCGCCCTCCCCCCTGCACCCCCTCCCGCTGTTTTGAAGGCATCCCACCCGCAGCACTACCATTAATCTACTCTATATCACCTGCCGCCACTCCCCCTCCCTCTTGTTTAGCGCACGCGACGCTCAAAGCTGTTTAACGCTCTGTGTGTGGGACACGGCCCCGCGACCGCGCCCCTCCCGCATTTTTTCACACACCCCACACGCAGCCCTACCGCTACTACGTACGTGGGACATTATATTGCTCCGCGACCAAGGCTCAGCGTCTCACTGTCCGTGGTCCACAGTGTTGTGGCAATGCTGGCGCACGGCTCTTCACCCTGCACTCGAGCTGTAGCGCCGATCGGTTGATTCGCGCTCGCCTGCAAGTGAGGCAGTTGATTCTTGCAGGCACATGTTTGACGCAACCTGCAGCGATCCTACAGGCGCAAAAACCCCCGGTGAACCGATGCAAAAACCCCCAAGCACCGTCGTCAAAACCTCCATTGAACCGACGCAAAAAGACCACCCTCAGCTACGCTGTGCTTAGAGTTGTGAATGAGAAGGCGGGGCGCGTTACCAAGTCGGTGAACTCTTAAGTCAAACACTAAAGGAATCAAGTACTACACAAGAAAACCTCAAAAGGTGAACTGCACAAGCATTCGAAACACTTTCAGAATTCGACACAGTGAAACTTCACAAAGCGAGCAAGACATCGCGCCATCTTTTTCCAACATGAGAGGTGGTGGTTCCCACTCCCCATCTGTCAGTGCACCATTATGCACCCAAAGGTCTCTGAAGGCACGAATGCATGCGAAAGCTTTTCGGCGGTTGCCTTAAGATCTTAAACCCCCTACGAAGCGAAAGGCAACACGCTATCACCATGGGGTCTTCTCGACCCGCTTCCTCTTCACCTCACCACCCTGTAGGGCCTGAGCCCTCTTGATGGCTCTCTGTGCCTCCCGAGCTCGATCGAAGTCCGCCTTGGCTTCGAACAGTGAGGTGATGATGTGAGTGGGGATATCCTCGAATCTAACATCGACACGTTTGGCGAGATCGACCTGATGGAACTTAGAGTTAGTTATATCGTCTGCTATGGTGTTCTCCTCCCTTGGGCGCCACCTCAAACGAACCGCAACCCGTGCACGAGACAAAATGGAGGACAGTTGCATGTTGATCAGCATCAGAGGAAACTTGGTCGTGGCATGCTTCCTCGAAAGGAATTCATTGGCCCTGTTATCCGTGCCAGCCACTAAATGAAGTTCCAACGACTTGCGAGATCTGGCTTCAGCCGTCCATCCAAACGCGACAAGTGCAACAAGCGTCGCTAACAACTCCGCCGATGTCGAAGCCCACTGAGCCCCTTTACCTGGGAGGAACAAATAAGGAGCGGAGGTCTCACCAAGGCATACCTGGAACCAGCGACCCGACGAAAGCTCCCAGCCTCCGAGGACCACACTGTCCGAAGTACATTTGGCGTCCGTCCTAAACTGCTCTCCACTGAATGCAAGCGGCCTCTTGGCCGAAACCATGAAGGACTCGGCTTGAAACTCAGCCAACAAGTACCTCAGAGTGAGGATCACCACGTCTGGCAACTTTGCCACTGTATTGGAGGCCGTCGCTGCTGACCACGCGAACAAAGGTGACAAGTGTGGTTTAAGCCATATGAGAAGCTGGGCCACGAACCCCAGCCTGCCTAGAAACTCAGCAAAGTCGCGGGTGACTACCACGAACTTCTTAGTTTCAGCGGCCTTGACCCACTTTACCAACCACTCACCCCGTCGCAGCGAGATCTCAATCTCATTAAGGTCATAACGCATCTGGTAACCTACAAACTCCGAAGAGAAACCCCCCCTGAACTTGTGATAGGCAAACGGGGTGCCCACCAATTCAAAGGCCAACAACCAAATCCAAAGGTTGAGGAACTTGGAAGGCCCGGTGAAAGAGCCGTGCAAATCATCGACATACACTAGATGGATGAACCAAACACAACCCATGAGGTGCCCGACAAATCTTCCTACTAGTCCAAACAACTTCGACCACCAGTACGGAGCGCTGGAAATGCCGAACGTGCCGACGCGGTTCACCCACACCGTGGTCGAGTTCGAATCAGCTCGACATGCCATAAAGGGCCAATCACACTTCCTGATCTTGACGAGACGGTGTGCAGCACGTATGTCAGCCGACACGCAAAAGGGGGCCTCCCGAGACTCTATGGACTCCCGGACCACTGCGGCCACCTCCGAGGGACCTGGACACTGGATCTGATCCTGATAGACGATGCGATTATTGACTTGCACCGAGTGTGTCCCGTCGTGTAAGGGCCGTACCGACCCATCAGGCTTGACAATCGCGGCCATTGCCGCAACCCGAACTCTTTCTTCGCCGAACTCCTCCTTCAAGACCGAGAGCCGTGTAGGATACATGCGCTCCAGCTGTTCCTCTTCGCGAAACTTGGCTTCTAGCTCAACAGAAGACAATTGGCCCGACAAATAATTGAATGCGATCGGATTGAAGTCTGAGTCATCCAGCTTCCGATGCTTGGTCTTCTCGGGGAAGACTTGAGGTGACCGGGGCAGTGGATCATCAACACCCAGTGGTACCCCAGTCGCGAAGCTGTCCTCAGCATCCACCAGCCACAAACGATCAGGATCCTCAAAGACCGCCAACCACTGAGCCAGTCCCCTCAAGAGAAACGGCTGGCCGGGATCGACCTTCGCCGCCTCCGCTGGGTCGGGAAGAAGCCCTGCCCACCGTGTCCGCAACTTTTCCAAAGGCGCCCCCTCGAAAGGCGAGGCCAGCATCTTGCCAGTCACCAGACCAAAGGCCGCCGCTCTCACATCTGGAGTGCAAGCATGGACCGTCTCTGAGAGGAGGGAGAATGTGTCCTCCGCCAAGCGCCTCATCGCCGGTGTGCGCCTCGCCCCTCGACATGATGGGGCCCACCTCGTCGGTGAGCAAAGGCCAAACCCGTCCACAAAGTCTCTCTCGCACCCATCCCATTCCACCGTCATGGGATGGCCGGCATTCAAACATGCAAGCATGTCAAAAGCAGTCGAGTCCTCATCCTCCACGACGACCACTTCTTTCTGAATCTGAGAGTCTCCTTGAGCTGGCCTCAAAGGGGAATGGCCTGATCGCGATGACGCCTTCGTGACGTTTCGTGACTTTGCCTCCGTGTCCATTTGAGCTGACTTCAAAGGAGAACGGACTGAGCAAACGGTTCGTGACTTTGCCTCCGTGTCCATTTGAGCTGACTTCATCAAAGGAGAACGGACTGAGCATAATGGCTCCTTCGTGTCACTTCGTGGCTTTGCCTCCGAGGCTCCAGCTGAAGAAGATGACGGCAAGCCACCTACGGTTGTCTGCATAGACCTATTTCCAGTTTCGGCTCCCCCTCCGGAGGATGCGACAGCAACGAAAATGGAATGGGCAATGAACTCACACATACCTGCAGGATAAGCAGCACTTGGAGCGGTTTTCCACTGATTATTATCTTTACCAACAAGCTTATGCGAATGCACATGGCCGCAATCTCTTGGGAGTGGACCCAAGTAGCGAAAGTTGGCATCAAAACGTGGAAAACCCTCATGGCACCTAGTGTCATCAAGCCGAAAATTACACATCAGCCTTGTTGGTTTGGGTGTCGATGCGCCAAAATGGCATTGATGGATAGCACAAGTGAAACCGTTGGACCAAGCAAAAAGGTTGTGAACTTCTTCCCACTGCCATATGGTCCCCGGGACCTCGTCTTTGACGGCCCCCAAGTCCTCTGGGTGCTCAAGCAAGAACCAACCTCCGTGTTGCACGGCTGAGGAACAAGCATCTAAACAACGTGATACGAACTCATTGGCTTCTGACACAATGCTTTGGTTCGACGATGAAAGCCATGGAAAACCCTTTGGCCATGTTCGACTCCTCAAAGGCCTTGGGCCTGGGTGCAACCTCCACTGAAACCTGGCACGTGAAAAGGTGTTGCACGGAGGAGAAACAATCAGAAACCAATTGCCTTGCCTTAAACGATCTATGATCCGTTGCCACAACTCATCACTGCGTAAATCGTGATCTTCTGAACGAGCAATATCGAATTCAAGCAACTCCAAGACGATTTGGCCTTTAGCCTGCATCTGTTTTAAACAAGAACCTACATCGGCCTGGCGCTGCTTCCCAGCGAACAAGTACAAAACCTTCACATTTGGAAGTTGCACTGGAGCTGATGGAGCGACCCCCATGCTGGGTGTGGGAGTTCCACCCACCTGTCATGAATCTGACTTGCCTTTGTGCTCGATGGCCGGATGGTCACCGTAGCATCCTTTCACTCGGCACTGATGGACCCTATTGCACTTCCCTGGACAATGCCCTGCATTGAACCCAAAGCAAAGATCCCGACCGTCCGGTGTCCGCCACACTAACTGAAGCCCCTGAAGCTCCTTCCGCACCTCACGACCTTTGGCACCTTTGCCACCCTTCTCACCTTTTCCACCTTTGGACCACTTGCCCTTACCTTTGAACTCGCCCCTGAAGTCACCAAATCCCTTGGAGTTCGGACGCTGGAACTTACTGAACGTCGGACGATCACTGTTTGCAGCCATAGCCGCCCTCAACGCAACAGGCGTGGTGAAGTACGTCTCCTTCAAATCAGCGTCCCTGATGACCATGGATAGGGCATCGGCAAGCGTGTGGCCCTCCTTGATGACCAACTTGAAGGCCTCTTTGCGAAGCTTATGCTCATAACCCAAAACAATACTCCAATCAGGTTTGACCTTTTGATGGCCTTCGCCCTGCAGTGATGGAATCTGAATGCTGTAAACCTTCTCTCCCAAAATGTAATCGACAAAACGGTTGAAAGGTTCAGGTGTCAAACCGTGGAGCCAAGACTTTGCACGGTACCTTGCGGCCATGCACAACCATGCATTCATCTCAACACGCATCACCCTGCGATAGTCCTCAGTGGTGGAGGGCAATTTGGCCTTCGACTTGGTCCGAGTGATCCTGATATGGCCTGAGCTGTCGAGACCTGACTGCATACCTGAAGTGGTCGAGTCCTTTTTGCTTGTGACCTCATCCAAAGGCGCTGCAACAGGTTCGTTGGATTCTGTCTCTTCTGCCTTGACCGAAAGGTATTCGGCCGAAGGGGATTCAGCCTCCTGCAAGGAACCGTATACCTGCTCAACTGCCTTGATCATGGCCTGCCTCTCATGAACCTGCAATGCCCTGGGCTGGCCTAAAACTTTGGCCTCGGCTCTGATCTCCACCTCTTTGTTGATGTATTCTTGAGCGACCTCCCAAGACGAAACGACAGCAGCTGCTTGCGCGCGCGATTCCGGAGTGTCTTGAGGGATTGCAAAATCGTTCAAACAAGCACGACGAACCTCGGCCCTAGAATCACCAACAGCCCTGAACTTCCGAAGGCTTCCATAGTGCCTTGCGATGGACACCTGATTGTCCAATGAGACTCCTGAATCAGCCAGCACTAATTGTAAATCTGAATCCATGTTGTCAGAAACATATTGTTTCTTTGCGGCTTCATCCATGGCTGCAAGCCTCTCGACGGGCGGTCTCAACCCTTTGCCCGATGATGCACTAGAAAATTGTCAAAACAATCTGAACTGAGCCTCAACAAAAAGAGAACTTAAGTACGGGTCAGAACCACTAAGCATCCTGTCTTGTTCCCGAGGCAACGGCCTGAACCCTTTGTCGCCCCGGCTATGTTGAGCCTCAACTCACGGATAAACGTCTGGTGGCCATGCGTGCTCCTGACAGGTTCAAGACAGCCAAACTCACAGTTCAAGCAAAAGAAACATTATGACTAGAACTAGTCCCTCACAAGAACCCAAAAACTTCTTCCGAAAAACCTGACGGCAGCAGTCCTAAGAATTCGATGGCCCAGGCTCAGTGGCCATCGAATTGTTTATGCCTCCACAAACGTGAATAAAAACAATAGTTGGGAAGCAAACTCTTCATTGCTTCACTGTCAGTTGAATTCTTTCCAGGACTAGTGCTCTGACTTTTCCCATAGGACTGTGATTTTGATGGCTCTTCTCCTCGATAGCGAAGCTCAGTTTGACCTCAGAATCGCTGAATGCAAAATTCCTGATAACCTCCGTGATGCATTGAAAGGAAATGGCATCACGTCCTTGGCGACCTTGGCATATAGCTTCGGGCATCCTGGCCAGGCGATTGATCATGAAGCCTTTGCTACATGGGCCCGGACACTTGAGCCAAGGGCTTCTTTGGGAGGCGTGGCAAATTTGAGAAGATTGGTCTTTGAGAGTCAGACTCAACTTCTTGCTATCCTACGAGATCAGGTTACGGCGCCGGAGACGACCACTCGGAAGATCCCCCAAGCAGAGAGAGAGAGTCGCGCATGAACTTGTTGCAGCAGCGCTTGTCAGGAGTCTTGATCAGCGGTCAAATGGAGCCCGGGCACACATTGTTAGACTCCGTGATGAGTATGGTGGATAAGAATCAATTGAAGTACTTGCCTCCTGAGCGTTGTGTGTCAAGGGTTCATGAACTCACGAACTTGAAGGCCCCTGACCGTATGCTTGACATCGAGGCGAACAAGATCATCATCAAAGACAAGGACGAGAAGATTGAGGCGCCGGCTCACACTTCTTTGCAGGTCTTAGAGGCCTTGAAGCGTAGGGGCATCGCTTTGGAGTTTGGTGATTGCATGGGATTTTTGGAGCACGACAAATATGTGCAAGCACTCTTTGCTCATCTGCACCGAGAGCCGCCTCCTGGTTACCAACGGCGCACAGTCTCCCAATTGGTGAACGCAGACAAGGAGGCATGGAGGAGGTTGATTGAGTTGAACGTAAAGCCAAAGAGAGATGCCACTGGGACGAGACCATTAGACCAGCAGTTGATGGCAGCTCTCACTTCGTATGAAGTTTCGTTCTCTTTGATCCCATTGCCATTGAAGTTCAAGCCGGAACCCAAAGATCGTGCTTCGAGTCATGACAAGCCTGGTGGAGGTAAGAGCCACGACCAGAAAGGAGGTAGCAAGGGAAAGTGGCAACATCGTCCGAAAGGCCATTGGTTCAGTCCGTATCAGAAGGGGAAAGGCAAGTCGAAATGGGAACCCCGGATTCCCGCTCAGATTCGTGAACTTGGGGGCACGGCCACAACGCCAGCCGGAAAACGCATCTGCTTTGACTTCAGCTTAGGAAAGTGCTCTCTTGGAGCGGATGGTGCAGAGTGTCAGAAGGGATTGCATGTGTGCGCCAAGTGCTATGGCCCGCACTCCCTCAAGGATCACGACTCAGCCTGACTAGGTAAAAGATCAGTGGAGGAAAGCCCTGTTGAGGCTTTAGAGAATTCAAGCCGTTCGAAAGAGCGCAAGATTAGTCATGGACAGGGCACTGAACTCCGATTGGATCCCAGTGCTTTAGGTCCCAATTGCAAGACGCAAACAAACGAAACCAGTTCTCCTGTTTTGCTTGAGCCGCATAGGACTCCAGTTTTGCTTGAGCCGCATCGATCAAATAGTTTTCCAGAGAAGCCTTTCATCATCGAACTTTGTGCAGGATCAGCTAGGGTGACGAGTTGCGCTAGAGCTATAGGTTTGGTTGACTCATTTGGTGTAGATCACATAAGAGGCCGCAATTGTGGTCGCATCATGTTGGCTGACTTGACCAAGAAGGCGGGCAAAGCACTAGTTATGCAGTGGTTGCAGTCGAGTTCCTGTATGGGAGTGTTTGCAGCACCCCCGTGCGGAACTAGCAGTAGAGCTCGGTCCATCCCTCTTAAGATAAGTCCAGGTCGTTTCGTCCCAGGTCCAAAACCACTCCGAGACGAACTCCATCCAGACGGGCTAGTTAATCTTAGGTGGACAGATAGGTGCAGAGTCTCTTCAGCAAATAGGCTGTATCATTTTATAACTGAGGTTGCAAATGAATGCATTCGACGTGAACTTGTTGTGGTCATAGAGAATCCTCGGAGAAGCTTTTACTGGCTGACTTCGTTCTTCCAGCCATTGGCAGACAAGCTCATGTTTACAGCGCATCAAGCCTGTGCATACGGATCCACACGTCCAAAGTGGACCGTCCTTGCACACAATTGCTCAGCCTTTAATAAGATAAATAAGTGTTGTCCAGGTATCTCAAAAAAGCATCGCCATGAATCCTGGGGTCTTACCGCTTCAGGCTTCGCCACTAGCAAGGAGACAGCGTACCCCTTGCAGCTGGCGTATGAGATTGCACATGCCTTTGCACAGGAGGCTGTCGCAAGGGGTTGGCAACCACCGGCAGGGGCCTTGACGCCACCTAGTCGGGTCCAATACGCCTACCTTCGTGCAGTGGTCGGACTTCAGCCGAGAGCTTCGAAGTTGGCACCGGTCTTGTCTGAGTTTTCGGAGGTTCGCCACGTGCCGCACACGGCAGACAAGCCGCCGATCGAGCCTGGTGCAACTTTGAATGAGCCTTGGCATGGCATCCCAGCCGGAGCCAAACTACTCAAACACCAGCCAGTTCGGTTAAATGGGGGTAATTCGGAGTCTAGTGATTCTTCCTTTGCTTTTGGAATTTTTCGTAGCCCGGAAGCTTTCGTAAGTGAGGCAGTAGTGAAGGGTCACCCAACGAGGCTCCAGAACTTCCTTCCGACGGTGCTTGCAGAGGCAGTTGAAAAAACGGTCAGGTGCTCATCAAAAAGCTTGAATGCAGATAGGCTAAAGGTCCTTAAGGAGTGGGTAGTTCTAGCCCGGTCGCTTCTAGCTGAAGATAAAGATATCCACAGTAAAATGTCCCCACATGCTCAACAAATCCTTGCCCCAAAGAGGATCGCCCTGTGGAAAGCCCTGCTTGTTAAGTATGATTACCCTGATCTTGGTGTGGTTGATGAACTTTGCAGTGGAACTAAGCTGACGGGGCCCATTCCCCCCGTGCCCATGTTCGAGCGTGTTTTCAAGCCAGCATCCCTCACAGAAGGTGAGTTGAAGATTGGGGCAAAGGCGGCTAGGGAAGCAGTGGTGCATAGCGTAAAAGGAAGTGGTGATGACTTTGTTGACTTTGAGGTGTATCGCAAAAGGTGCGAGGAGAGAACTTCAGGGTGGCTGAGAGGCCCGTATCGCCTGGACACGTTGCCACAGCACGCGGTGGTCAGCCGGAGGTTCGGGTTGAAGCAAGGTCCAAAGGTCAGGTTGATCGATGACTTCAGTGGTAGCTGTGTTAACTTGACCACTCAGGCTGAAACGACACCGTCCCTTCACACCTTGGACGTTGTAGCTGCCATGCTCTTGCAAGTGGTGTGCAAGGGACGGGGCTTTGCTTGGGTTGGAAAAACGGTTGACTTGTCAGCAGCCTACAGGCAGCTCGCCGTCGCCGAGGAGAGTCTTTGGGCAGCATATGTGGTGTGCTTTAACCCGCACAGCAGGAAGCCCGAAATCTTTCAGATGTTGGCCCTGCCGTTTGGGGCTACTAGTAGTGTTTATGGGTTTCTCCGTGTCGCTCATTCTATTTGGTACCTTGGATGCAAGGCCCTGCACTTGTGTTGGACATCCTTCTTTGACGACTTCGTGACAATCGCTCGGAAGGGTGAGGCTGAGGTGCTAGAAGGAATCATCCGAAAATTTTTCGACCTTTTAGGCTGGGCGGTATCGAGTGGTGATAAGGACTCCCCCTTCGACAATGTTTTCAAAGCTCTCGGTGTTCAAATATCGTTTGGAGAGGTTCCCTCAGGGTTAGTCTCGATTTCCAACACGAAGAAGAGGATCGATGAGCTGACAGAAGCCATTGTGGGCATCTTGGATAAAGGTGGAATGTCCCGTGCTCAGGCGATGTCACTTCGAGGGCGAATGCAGTTCGCTAGTGCACAGATTTGGGGAAGGTCCAGTAAGTTGTGTTTGAGTGCGGTCTCAGCTCACGCCCATGGGGATAGTGACTGGGTCCTGAAGCCGCAGACAATAACTGCCCTTAAACACTTCTTAATTAGCCTCGAGGACCCCAAGCCCAGACGAATAGGTAAAGAGTCTGGTCGCCAGTGGTTCATCTTTACAGATGCCTCCTTCCAGCCGAATGACAGTGAATGGCCATGCGGCATAGGTGGTGTGTTGTATGATGATGAGGGTAATGAGGTCTCAGCCTTTTCGTTAGGATTAGATGCTGCCGAGCTGGCGGCCTTGGGGTACCCTGGGAAAAAGACCGTCATCTTCGAAGCTGAGCTTGTGGCCATCATAGTAGCCATAACTATTTGGGGAGACGTGGTTAGTAGTTGCCCTTGCCTGATCTTCGTCGATAATAACTCAGCTAGGGATGTCGCCATCTCGGGACGTGGCCGATCTTCACCTGCCGATGCACTGGTAGGAGTGTTGCTGCAGGTAGAGGACAGCTTAAGTATAACCCCGTGGATAGCCCGTGTTCCCTCTAGCTCAAACCCAGCCGATGAACCGTCCCGGAAGGGAAGCCAAAAGTTCGCACATATCCAAATAGCCCCTGATCTTGTGCGAGAATGTCTCCATAGTATCCTAGGTAAGGCCGCCGCAAGCAAGTTCGGTTAAAAGGGGGAAGTCGTAGCTTTGGGACCTGTGAGATGATTCCTTCTTTTGAGCTTGTGTGATGCCAGGAGCAGATTGCAAACCAGATATGCACATGTTCGATGCTGTTCGTAGAGACAATACTCCCCACGTCCGTTAAGCGGAAAAAGTGCGAGCGAGTGAACTTCACGGTCGATCGATGAACTCGTTCGTTCTCGGTAACTAGTGAGCGTAGGCGGCCCAAGGATGAAGACTTAAGCAAGCGGTCACCTGTGATAGCGCCTTAAGTAAGAAGACTTGGGGAAAAATTTGCGCAGAAAATTTTTCAGCCTTCGCCAAAAAGAAAAGTAACCGTGAAAATTTCTTAAGCTGTAACCTTGTGTTCGATGTGACATTCTTTGAGCAATGCATGTTTGCTGTGTCAACCTTGTGTGCTTCATGTTTGTTCGATCAGATGGTTCATCTTATACTTCCGCTGCAGCCGGGTGGGTCGAGGTGGGAACAGCATGAAATTTTGCTGGCCTCACTGGGGGGTTCTCAGGTGATCTTAGATGGGCGGCTCGTAGCGGGGGGTGCTGTGGCTCTTGGGCCACCGGTGCCATGAACCTCGAGGAGCTTGAGCCCATAGATCTTTCAGAGGATCATGCAGGAGTTGTTGAACATGATGCAGTTTCTTCTTGTGCTTTTTCGGCCCCTCTTGATCAGGATTTCGAGTTTGGTTTGGACCCCCAGGAACCACTTCTCACGAGGGAAGATTCTCCGGGCCGAGAGGCCAGCTCTGCCGCTTCAGCTTGTGATCCGTCAGGTGCATCTTTGGAGGGCTCACGGAATGAGTTGACACTGCCGACCAGTTCGAATCGTGCTTTTTTCGATAACGCTTTTGTGTCAAGCGCTAAATTTTGTGACATAAAGATGCCTTGGGAAACGGAAGTTGCGCAGCAGATCTTTGGTGATCCGTTCAAATCGAATCCAATCGTTCCATCGGTCAGTGTCTCAGAGTGGATGAGTTTGCCCTTGGACCATGCAGTGGAGGCCGTAGTTGATGACACGCTCACACAAACAAGCACTTGTGAAAGGACTGTTATTTTTGTGGCCGCCATTCGTAATCTTGATGATAAGACGTACGATGAGCAGCGTGATGCACTCATGGATGCCGCAGTTAACAAAGTCTTGATTGTTCTTCGTCACTGCTTGTTGGCCAGTGTAGTTGGTAGACAGATCATTTCACTGGGTTCGGAAGACCGGCAACTTGAAGGCGCTAAGGAAATTGTTGATGCCGTCGTAGGCCTCAGATCTCCTTACACGATCGTGAAGAGAGCAAACTCGTTGCTTTCCTTTCTCAGGTGGTGTGCAAAGTCAAAAATCACGGAGGCAAATCCATTCACTGAGGAAATTGCGTGGCGTTACTTCCAGGACTTGAAAGAGTTGGGAGCGCCCGCAACTCGTGCATCGTCGTGCGTGTCAGCCTTTAGGTTTGCGCTTCATGTCTTAGGGTTTGAATCACTCAGTGAAGTCACTAAGAGTAGGCGTGTGGTTGGCCTCAGTGATCAGTTGCATGCAAACAAAAGAGTCTTGAAGCAAGCACTTCCTTTGACCGTTTTGCAAGTTCGTAAGTTGCATGAAATTGCAAGTGATTCGAATGCAAACTTGGTTGATCGTGGAGCCGCCATATATTTCTTGATTGCACTGTATGGTCGATGCCGCCATAGCGATTTGACGAAAGTGCACTCGGTCATTCCCGACTTTGGTGAAGAAGGCGGGTTTCTCGAAATCAAGTCGGCGCATCATAAGACAGGGAAGTCAGCTGAGAGACGAACTCAATTGATGCCAATCCTCATTCCTGCTCGGGGTGTGAATGGGACCAGTTGGATGGGGGCAGCGACCGAAGTCTTTTCGAACTTGGAGCATTCACTTGATGGTAGGATTGAAGGGCCACTGTTTCCTGCACCATGTTTGGGACATGAGACCTTTTGCAAGCGTCCGATGACGTCGAGTGAAGCATCCACGTTCTTGAGAATGCTTATAGGTGCGACCGCAGTTCAGCCGGCCGATTCGATGCCTGTCGTGTCTTCGCATTCGGCCAAAGCAACTTTGTTGTCGTGGGCTGCAAAGTATGGTCTATCAGAGCAGACTCGATCAATCCTTGGAAGGCATGCTAGTGCCACAACTGGCACATACGCCTTTTACTCTAGGGATTTGTGTGTGGCCCCGACCCGCGAATTGCAGGAAGTCATTGACGAGATCTTCAAAGGGAACTTCAATCCGGATGCTCCCCGCAGCGCCTATTTCACCAGGAGGGATCCGGTGCTTGAGCCAGAGAGCGGAGGTCCCGTTGTGCCTGTGCTTGAGGGTCGCTTGAACACTAAGGCGGAGACTGTTGAGTCAGACGGAGGTTGCGACGAGGGTTGTGGGGAGCCTGAGCTAATAGTCATTGATGATGACTCCAGCTCAGAGAGTTCATCCAGTGATGCAGGTTCTTCAGCAGATTCCTCGTGTTGCGAGGAGCCACCCATGAAGGTGAAGAGGTTCCGACCGAAGGTGCCGCGGGACGAGACATGGTATGCCCACAGGAAATCTCATATCCTCCACCTCTTCACTGAGAATGCAGATGGCTTCACCTATCGTTACTTGGCATGCGGGAAACGATTGACAGAGGCATATTCCTTGTCCACCGAAGCAACTGCTTGGAATGTGATGTGCAAAATGTGCTTGAAGAGGAAGCCTTCATGACCGGCCTATGCAGGCCTTATGAACCGATGTGGATGTGTTAAAAAGAGGTCGCCCATGCGTGGCAGTGCAGTGAAGCTGTGTTGTGATGAGATTAAGCCGGTGTAGGCTTGCGGTGTAGCAGTGAGAGAGTTGACTATAGGGGCATGCGACTCCCAAATTTCCTAGAGAGTCGGCCATGCGTGCTGAGGCTCAAGAGATGTGTGTGTGTGTAGTGGTGTTCATGTCATGATTATGACTAGAACTAGTCCCTCACATGAACCCATGAACTTCTTCCGAAAACTTGACGGCAACAGTCCTAAGAATTCGATGGCCCAGGCTCAGTGGCCATCGAATTGTTTATGCCTCCACCAACGTGAAT
>JAOBYK010475567.1:0-13724 GCA_025434845.1 Phenganax subtilis | reverse complement strand
CACTTTTCTACGTCGATTTTTTTTATGAAAATGAAAATGATCGATAAATTATTTGTCATTACATTTAAATCTGTATCAAACTATGTTATGTTTTCGTCCACATTATAGCGATGTATTCTATGGTAACCACTAAGAATTACTCCACTAGTTTGTTTCTGTAAACCTCGACCTCAGTCAACACCAAAACGGTGTATCTGTCAATATACACGAATACATACCGACCTTTCAATTGTTTACGACAATGAACAATGTTCACGGACGTAGCTCTATATTTCCCTCCACATTCTGTATTTAACTTGCCTCCTTTCGCGTTATTTCCAACAGAAACCTTGAAATTATTCATCGTTTGCACACAGCAATCAAATCTGGAAACCATAATCACTGTTGAGACGGACTCCTAGATTTATAAAAAGAAGGAATGGTTAGTGACAAACGTCGCTAGCAAAAGAGCAAATGATCTAACTCGGTGATGAACAATCTGACCTATCTAACCTCTTTTCCTAAGTCAACTTTCCACCAAGGGCTATGCTCTCTCTTTGTATGGACAAATCCTCCTTTCCTCTTCCCATTAACCGTGGAGCTAAACGTTTTAGAGCGACGCCATTTCAGTGATGACGATGACATAGAGACTGTTTTATTCAGTGCAATGTTTACATCATGACTGGGGTCTAAAGAAACACAAAAAAAAAGGCTCGAAATATGTTTAGAGAAGATCTGCTCAACAAAAAAAACTACTTTTATTTCTTTGCCAAAATCCACAGCTTTGGATTCTTAAACCCAATGAACTCTGAAGCTGTAATACCAATCTAATCCTAATCTCAAGACCTTTGTTGATAACCTCCAAAAAACTCACCCTGAAATAAGAAACGTTTTAGTTATTGTAATCCTGACCTTACCAATGCATTTCGGTTCTTTGCCATGCCATACGCCACTAGTGTTACAAATCTTCTGTCCAGAGCCAAGCATGGTTAGCCGCGAATCGCTGCATGTGTACGTAGCAATACTTTTACATTCATCAGACATATAAGAAACAGTCGCTTGAAATGTGTGCGAAAGGGGACCGCATTTCTTCACTAAAAACCCAGAAAAATAAAGGTATTCTCAAGAAAATATGGACGATAAAGAGAAAGCAAACATTACTTACCAACACACTTTGGTACAGCTCCACTCCAACTGCCGTTTGTTAAACACGTTCTTTTGGAGGCACCTGTTAACTCGTAGCAAGTGTCGCATGTATACGTCACTTCATCGTCAAAAAAATACGATGCACCGTGTTTTAAGCCATTCTTTGGTATATCCGGTTCTGAACAGCCTTTTGCTGTAGATAGGAAAGAAATTGGTAAAACTGAAATCCAGTTTCTTCTTGATCAACATAAGATTAAGAAGAATCATTTTGGATCTCTACGAAGAACAATCTAAAAGTGATACATACAACTACCCGTTGATAATAGAGTTGTACATACCAACACATTTAATACTTCTCAAAGTCTCCCATTTCTTTTTCTTCAAGTTACACCTCATTATTCCAGTCGATCGCACAGACGAAAAATGCAGTTTGCATCCAATCACTAGGAGGCTACCATTTTGTCTTTGCAAACGAACTGTTGTTCCAAATGAGAGCGTGGGATGGCCACATAATGGATCTGGAAAAGTATAAGCAACTTTAAAGAAGGTCATCTGGTTACAAACTAAAACTGCAACTTCGCTTGCAAACAGCTGACACTGAATAGCCTTCCCAAGGCACCACTTGGAGCCTGTTCGCAGGCTAGTAGCAAGGCAGGAATTTTGCAAGTGACGATCGCGTATATTTGAAATTCTAAGATCATTTACGTGATGTCATAGTTGTCGGGAGAAGCTGAGTTGTACTTGAAGTAGTAGTGCTGTAGATAGTTGCTGCGAGGCCCGTTGAAGTTTTTGAAGTTAATTGACCCTTTGGCATTCGAGTGCTCCCCTGTGAAGCTGAAGCTGTTGTTGCCATTCTTGATGTCGATTGACTTGTTGGCACTCCAGTTCTCTTGAATGGCACTATAGTTTGAAAATATTTGAGTAAAAAGCAAGAAAACGAACAAAGAACCAAAAAGAAAAAACACCTCAAGGAATGACATCATTCCACGTTGTCAATACTTCTACGCTCATACAGTATTATAACTGACAAAGAGACTTACCTACACAAATAGGACTATGTCCAGTCCACCTCTTATTGCTCTGACAACGACGACTGCTGTCACCTTGTAATGTATACCCAGCGTCACAATGAAATGTTACGACGGTTCCACAACCAGTTGAGTAGGAAGAGATCTTTCCATTTTTGGGACGTGACAGTTTACTACATCTGATAGCTGAAACGAAAGATTAATTACTGCCTAAGTTAAGAAGATAGAATCACATGCATGGAGATATTGTTTCATCAATCAATTTCTTGCAGAGCCCTTGGAGATACGGCTGTTTGTTGGGCTTTTTTTCCTCATTTGCAAGAGAAAGCTTTAAAGAGAATATGTTTCTGGTACGATAACGCTATCTTGAAGAGATTCGTTGACAACGAAGATGTGGTTTCAAAAGAAAAAGATGTCAACCTACCTTGGCACGTAGGTTGACGCCCTGTCCACGTTTGATCAGATTGACAAGTTCGCTTAGAATTTCCTGACATGCTGTAGCAAGAGTCACATGAGAATGTCACAGTTTGCCCAACCAGAAACGATCCTCTCCAACTTCCACGCCAGGGAGTGCCAGGATCTGGACAACTTTGAACTGTAATAAGCAAACTCTTTCATAAACAAAGATGAGTCTTTATCTCTCCCTCTCTGTTATTGCATAGCAACACTTGATAACCAGATGTATTATACAATTCTTACTTTCACATTTTGGCTCGCTACCAGTCCACGTTCCATCGCTCTGACAACGTCTTCTGGACGATCCGATCAAATGATACCCAAAATCACAATGATACTGTACGATGCTGTCACATTGCTGCATGTTAAAAGCTAAGTAGCCATTGACTGGAGGATTTAAGAAGCTGCATGTCACCGCTAATAGATAACGATAACTATCATTGACTATTGCGCATGATAAACTCAACAGAAAACCACATGACGTCATTAAGTCGTTTAATCGCACATAAAAAGGCCTGGGTCGTGAAGCACACATGCACTAATTGATAAATTCCAAAATAGTGTATTCTTTACTAACGTTCACATTTCGGCAAATTATCCGTCCATGTTTGATCAGCTTGGCAAGTTCTGTACGCAGGTCCGCTCAATTTGTAACACTTATCACAGGAGTACGTCACTTTTTCTCCAAACCTAAACAATCCTTTTCTATTTCCATTTTTAGGAGTGCCAGGATCTGGACAACTTTTTGCTGAAAATACGCAGAGTCATGAAGATAAAGTTCATGAGTTTTTCATTTCAATTTGATAGTTCATTTATTGTTAACTTAGATGTAGATTAGCTGGCTGTCTACTTACGAAAACACTTGAAGGAGCCGGGTTCCAGTCTCCATCCCGGGGGGTCGCACACCAAGGTACCACGTTGTGTGGAAGTATAGCCATAGTCACATGACAGAGTGATACGTACGCCATAACTTCTGTGGGTCTTCCAATTTCTAGGTTGAAGCACCTGCGTGTGGGCTGGTAAAGCTGCTGGGTTACACTTTCGCGCTGGAAAAGAAGAAAGAGTAAAAAATGATAGATTATGAAAAGATGTCACCTAACTGATGTTATAATGACAACTTGCATGATCCAACTGAGTAGCAACCCAAAATCCACCTTACTGCAAAAACAAACTATAGAAAAATGAGCTTTCAAACAACAAACAGCTCACCTGCACATTTTGGCAAAGCAGAGGACCAACTTCCATCTTTCTTACAAACCAGCGTACTTGCTCCTTGGAGAATAAACTTGTCAGGACAATAGTATATCAGCTTTGTGCCAAACTTGAACGACTTTTTCGCAGGCGTGAAACGTAATAGTAAGCCCTGAGTTCCTGGATCATTGCAGTTGGTCTGCGGTCTTTCTAAACACAACACACAAAGAACTGATATGATCTGATACAAGACAACTATATGCTGTTGCGTCATACACCTCGTCAACTCGTGCGTTAACTATAAAACTAATGACACTGTCATTGCAATAAAGACTTGGTTAAATAAATATAATTTAGACTTACTACATCTCGCCTGTCTTCCATCCCAGTAGCCAATACCGCGACAAGTTCTCACAGCAGAGCCAGCGAGTTTGAAGCCAGCTTTACACACTGCCCTTTGAGTATCATTAAAACGATATCTTTTGAAAATTATTCGGCCATTTCTTATTGTCTTTGGCTTCGAGCACCGTTTTTCTATAAAAAAAACAATAGAAAACAAAAGAAAACCATTGAAAACAGTAAAAAACAAAAAATAGTAATTTTTCTATCGGATCTTCTTTTGTTTTTTTTTGTGGTTTCGTTTCTTTTGTCTTGGAAGACTTACTAGGATAGACACAACTGTATCCACAATCTCCGTCACAAAGACACTTTTTCCTTGAATTTCGACAGCCACTCTGAATAGTACATTCATCAGTACAATGTTGAGCAGGATCACTATTAGTTCGTAAACACTGGCTAGCCCCTGAAATACAGCAACTTTGTTAGTTAGCATAATTTGTGTTTCTACGCTAATCCAATGTTTAAATTACCTCTTTCTGTTATGATATAATATGGTCATTAAACGTTGTCAGAGAATCATTAGATATCGTGGGAAATGTTATCCAAACTAAGAAACAAATTTTATGTACTCAGTCCCATTGTTCCACAGACTGTCTCTCTTGACCATGAAGTATCGATAATTTCACTCATTTTTTTAAAAAATTTCTGTCTAATACTTGCAATACTTTAGCAACTAGTGTGTCATAGTTGTTATAACTCCATATTCGACAACGATCGAAACAGTTCACTCAACAGTGCACCAATGTTTTAACATTATTATAAGAAACATTAGTATTAGTTTGAGGATACAACGCGTATAGTTACTGTTGCAGAGCTTTTGGTCCGTTAACCCCGCCCTTCTAATATCTCAAAGAGATTTAAAAAACCTCGCCGTAGAATAGTCTATAAATCGATCTTCATGGATTGGGGCATTCATATTCCAGTGTGAATACGTATTGAGCTCAGCGAATATTTCGTTACGTCATGTAGCAATATGAATTCTGATTGGCTGATAACCTATTTTAAATTAGTCAGATTTATTTTTAACTTTCAGTGCGCGCCAGTATAAAGGACAGCGCATTGAATATGAAGTTTGATATTCAGCCTCGCTGTGTCATGTCACGGCATGTCTCCCTAATATCTGTGCAAAACTTTCATCGGAACAATTCATTGAAAACAATATTTTTACGCTCAAGATAACGCAGCATTACCAAAGAAGTCAGCCATATGATCAGATGAATGTTATCGACGACGAACAATCACAAATATATTCAGATTACAAATACCATTACAATATGTACGTTTGCCAATAATATTGTATACGTTTAAGTTTGGAAGTTCAATGAGTCTAGTTAGATGCGATTGCAGTCGTTTATATCAACTTAAGCGCAATGGAAGACATGGCCACTTGCATTTGCATTTTTCGCGGTCTGCGCAATATCATACAATATAATCCAACAAGATGTACAGTCAAACAAGTGGTTTTGCCTCAAACAAGGGATGCATAGAAGCAAGAACGTGTATTCCAACAAAAAATTTTTTTCTTTGCATGTCAAGTAGAAAAATCAAAGTGTTGCGCGTCAAAATATTGACCGTACATAGATGTCATAGAAATGCGCAAAGATCCAGAACATACCATGAATAAGTTGGACAGCAAGAGCCAGACAGAGAATTTTGAGCACCATCTTAACCAATTCACGATCCATTTCAATCTAAAAATTAAAAACAACACAGGGAAGTTAAATGAAGCGGAAACAGCAACGAGCTGCAACAGTGACGCAACTGGTAAGAAAACGATTTCCTCGTTCCTCAATCGTCAGTCATCACAAAAACTGATCACCATCCGATATCTTTGACCTTTCTAGAAGGTTGTGTTGCTTTATAAACCATGGAAATTGTCATGCAAACTGCAAAGTATCCATATCATTATTCAGTGACTGGTTGCCATGGCAAAATTCACATTGCACTCACTGTTCAATCTCAACTTTCTTTGCCGCGAAGATCAGTTTGGGGCAAACCTTATTGCATGCAGAAATAATGGGGAGAAAACAAACCAGAAATATGTCTGCAAAAGTTTGTAAACTATTTTTCTATTATACCCACAGAAGAGTAGTCCAGTTGCAGAAATTTCGAAGGTCAGCGCAAATGACGTCATACTAGGTTTTAGGCCTCGATAGTGTTGACACGGTCAAATGTTTTGTGTTGGTCGAAAATTTAAAGTGCAAAATATAAACATTACAAATGATTAAAATTGAAGAGAATCGATTTGATTTGGGGACTTTAAGTAGATGTAGTCTTGTTTAAAATTACTTTCTGTGTTTGACTATTTGCGTGAATCAGCAATCAAACGAAATGCCAAGTGCGGGAAAGAAAGAACTTTCGTTGGCGAAAAGTTTAGGGGAACTAAATAAACTGGCTCAAATAAAAGATAAAATTTCGAAGAATGCCAATCCTAGAACGTACGTATTTAACACTATTTGAATAATATTGTGTATATTGATGCACTTTGAACATACTTGGAAGGTACAATTGTTTATTGTCACGTAGAAAAGTACGTGTCAATATATTACATATCATTATGTCATAATGTTGGGTGAATTAATTGGTTTACTATTTGCTTAGGTTCCTCTCTCCAACAACATAAGCTGATTTAGCCATCGAGGAGTAGTATGTCATATAGGCTCATTGTCCTTTCCCTGACACATGATACTTTTATAAACCAGGACGTGACTATGCAGACTTTACAATGCTCTAGCTAGCACTTTCTTCTTTCAGCCTTTCATGAATAAAAATGAATCATGCTCACTGTTTATACTTTTAACAGATGGATAAATTCAGCTGAGAAAGTGTATAAAAAAGCTGTGGATAATGATATGATGGGCGATGAAGAAAATGCTTATGTGTTTTATATGCGCTTTATGAATATCATGCAAGAAGTGACAAAAACTACAAAATATCAACAAGATAAGGTACAAATGCTGCAACCATTTGTTTAAGCGAATTCAACCGCTAATACTTCAATACTCTTTTCATTAGAAATTCTATAACAGTATAATAGGTAGAAGCACTCGAGCAAGAGCCATTAGTCAGGCTGAAAAATTGTCAGAGAGTCTAGCAGAAAGGTATGTGGGTAGCAAGAAGTTACAGTTTTGATGCAGTATTTATCTTTTATTGCCTGTCACCTGCTTCATAAGTTATGCACATTTCCTTTTGAGATATGAAAAACTCGAGCAAGAGATAAAAGAGAGAGATGCAAAGGAGAAAGGTGATGAAGTATTTAGATGAATCAAATGAATATAACTTGGAAAAAATATGAAATATAGCAATCTTAATATAGAATGTTTGTCTTTCTTAGAGAAAAATGAGAAAGCAAATTCTGAAAGGGCAAATCAATCTAGCAGGTATATCAGTTCGTTTTAGTTTATGTATAAATCAATTTGCAAGTTCATGTCTATATGTCTTCTTGTAGCAATACATTACAGGATATAGATGATTTATTGAGTGGCAAAAAGACTTCTTCACAGACATCTGCAGATGTATACAAGAAGTTGCATGTGAGTTGTGCTGACATTCTGTAGTTTGCAAAAAAGTGCGTTTTAATGTTTGAAAGTATCTGATCACTGTGCTGATATTTCAGGTGAATCATTCTTCGATATTATCTCCAAGTGACAAGAAGTCAAATGAAAAAGGTACTGCTTTTGGAAAAATAAGCTTAGACTGCTACCAACTTTAAACACAGTTTGTGAAGAAAGCTGTCATAAACACTTACTGTGCACTTTCATTTCTCTTTTCAAAGATCCATTTAAGCCCGCTGCTGCAAAATTGAAGACATCACCAACCATCGATCCAGTCACCTTGTATCAACTTCTAAACACGGATGATATTCTCGTTCTGGACACTAGAAGCAAGAAAGATTTTGAGTCATCACGTATCAACTTTTCTTGTTGCATAAATATCCCAGAGGATCTCTTGAAAACAAGGTATAATACGGACTTTTGTGACTCTTTTTTGGGTAATACTGGGATAGCAGGCATATGCTGTCTTAAATTACAAATTATATATCTCTTATTTTTCGTGGCAGGGTAACGGTGGGTAGCATTGAACGTAAACTACCAAAGTCAACGTGGAACCAATGGATAGAGCGGAGTAGTAAAGGGCGTATAGTGATACTGGATCAGAACACCAAATTTCAAGATCTGAAACCTGACAGTAAAATTCAGAGTTTAAAAGATGCCATATATTTGTATGATACTTCATGTAGTCTGCAGTCTGAGCCAGTGTTTCTGGATGGTGGTTATGAAGCATGGCTGTGGCATTATCCATCTTTGGTGACTAACCCTACACTACCAAAGGTCTGTACGAAGTATAGCCTAGCCCAGTCTTGCTTTATGATCTACAAAGTATTATAACTATACTGCAGCTTTGTGAATCATTCAGAAAGGTGAATTAACATTTCTTGAATTTCCAGCAAGTCTTGCCATCAGATGTAAAGAATGAGTTCAATTTTGATTCTATCAGCTACCCTGAACTACCAACTATTTCAAAACCGCCATCCAGTGATCATACAAAGCCCAGTGTTCCATCAAACCCTCAAGAAACCTTGCCACAAAGTCCAGCTGGGATTTCACAAAATGTACCATCTGCAGCAACAAAATTTGCCAATCCTAGTTCAGTAGTGAACAATGAGTCTGCTCCAAGACCCAGCTCACTTGATCCAAAGATTCAACCACTAGCAAACAACATGACACAAGAAGTGACATCTCACCTACCAAAAACGAACACCACCACAAACACCCATTTTAACAATAAAGTACCTGGTAGTTCCATCACCCATCAAGAATTTGTCTCTCCTCAGGGACACCTGTCCCCCGGGGGGCAGAATTCTTCCACATACTCCACCCAGCCAAGGATTCCCCCAGCTCCAGCAGCTCCTGGCAACACTGCCCCAGTTAGCATACCAAGTCAAACTATTTCTAATCAACCAAACTTGCCCCAAAACTCTGGTCAAGTGAATGTTTCTAATAACCAACCACAAACCACTACCTCACTGGCGACAAACCAATCACAGACTCCTATGAAGCCAGTTTCACAGAATGTTCCTCAGTCAATGCTACCACCACCAGTAGCAGCTAATGTGGTCACCAGTAATCCAACTGTGAGTGTGCCAGTAGCACCAACACTACCAGTGAATCAAGTACCAACTATACCACCAGCACCAATAAACCAGAGGCCGCCACCATCAGCATCATCTCTAGTAAATAACAGGCATCATCATCCAGCAGCTGTCACTCAGCCTACCAGCTATGATCAACAATCACCCACACCTCACCAACCATCTACCAACGTATCCATAGCTCAACAACTCCAACCCAATGTGAGTGGAATCTCACCAAAAACGGCTCCAAAAAGTTCTCATCCGTCTCCCAGCACCCTTGTACCTCAAACTGGCACGCATATATCCACAAAAACTTCCCATGCACCCCACACTGATTCTCATGTACCTCCTGTTGTATCCCCAGCAAGTACGACTGTTGTTACTCCAGTATCAAAGCTTATCCCCAATGTTCCCCAGACATTTAGCAGCAGTCGTACAGGAATGACTCATGGCCTCCCTCCCGGCTGGGAACGTGTTTTAGACAGAAAGACGGGGAGGTACTACTTCCAAGATCACAACACAAAGAGCACTCATTGGAACCTGCCAGAGAGTCTCACTCAAACTATGAACCGAAGCATCATGGGAAATAATACACCTACTATTAAAGAAGCCGAGGCTAAAAAACCATCACTTAAAAGATCGCTGTCATCGCCGAACCTCGCAAAAATTGGCACAGAGGAGACTAAGGCAACTTCTTCAACACTTGCTGCTGACCGTCCACGAGTGAACCGCAGAACAAAACCACTGACGGAGTCACAACTAGCGAACCTAGGTCCCAGTCACGGTGGACAGGGTAAAGCGTTGACTGGTTTGAGAAATCTCGGTAACTCATGTTATATGAACTCTGTATTACAATGCCTAATTGCTACCGCCCCCTTGGCGAAGTACATACTCAACTCTTATTATCTAGAAGATATTAATAAGACAAACCCTCTAGGGACAGGGGGTCGTATTGCTGAAGAACTAGCAGTGCTGACGCGAGTTGCGCACTCGGGAAACTATAGACACGTGTCTCCTGTTGAGTTCAAAAGAACAATTGGTAGATTTGCGCCGGAGTTTGGTGGCACCAAGCAGCAAGATTCACAGGAGTTTCTCCTTGTACTCTTGGACCAATTTCATGAAGATACAAACAGGGTAGGTATGAGTACAGCTAGCTTATCTTTGAGATGGAAAATTTCACAACAATTTTGTGTCCATTAGGTTATCAAGAAAGCTTATATAGAGGAGAAGAGTAACGATGGTCTTCCTGACTCAATGGCAGCCAGACTTGCTTGGGAGAATCACAAGAAAAGAAACCGATCAATTATCGTAGAACTCTTACAGGTTTGCAATTAAAACGTTCTCTTTTAGTAAATTAGACCGGTCTCACTGGGTTACTTAGAACGTCCTGATTTAGTCAATTAGAACGTTCTTGAATGATTTTATATAGGGTCAGTTCAAATCGACTCTAACCTGCTCAGTATGCCACAAACAAAGTGTAACTTTCGACGCCTTCATGTCACTGACTTTGCCCATTCCAACCAACGCATCCTGTCGAATAGAGGTAAGAAATATGAGCTACAATGATCGCTGAAATCTTGATCTTCTAAACTAGTCTCGTGTCTAGGATTGCATCAATTTATTTACAACGAGAGAGAAAGTGAGCAAAGACAACAAATGGTTCTGTCCAAGATGCAAGCAACATCGCGAGGCGTGGAAAACCATGGAAATCTGGAAACTACCTCCGATACTTATTGTACATTTTAACAGATTTAAAAGGTGAGGAGCTTCATATTTTTGTTGTGAAGTAGACGATTTGAGCCAACCGCTGACTCTTTGTCTTTCAGAGATTTCGACGGATCGTGGTTGGAAAAACGTCAGACCAATGTTGATTTTCCACGAGTTAACCTTGATTTATCTCGTTTCGTTTTGGGTCCAAATAAGTCACTGCGTTACAATTTGTATGGAGTCTCGAATCATTTTGGCTCAATGCAGAGTGGTCATTACACGGCATTTTGTCGAAATATTTATGACAACAAGTGGTATAAATTTGATGATAATGACGTCACATCCATGTCAGAATCCAGTGTGAAGGTAAAGATGATTTTAATTTGTGGAGAACTTCAGTTTCCATCTTTTTACTTGTTTTCATTCCGTTTTCACTGCAGTTATTGCTCTTATGACTGCTAACACAGTGCTATCTACGCATGCTAGATTCTGTAATTTTTCGAATCACTCAGTCAGCTATTTTTTTCTCACCCCAGGTAATCTTGTATCCAATGTGCCTGTCTTCTCTTTTATCCCTCGTGTATTTTCTCCGCTCTTGGTTAAGTTATAGTCGGTTTTTTTTCAGTCGTCAGCGGCGTACATCCTTTGCTACACATCTATGGAGTTTTTGAAACCGTGAATGTATGGTTATCATCATGAAGCTTGCTATGCTCAAGACGTACAATCAACAACATGATTTGTGTACATGCACACACATTATATCTATATAAAGCAATAGAAACACATGAACCGTTGTGTGATAGAAAAACTGTATAAGCGTTTACAAAGTTAATAATCTTTAGCGAATGACAAGCTTTTTTTCAATGTTCAGTGCTAAATGTAACAATTATCATGAAAACTATGAGACCAACAAGTGTGTAAAATAAGACATTATTGAAGCACCAATGTCTTGGAGATCAAGATTCTTTGAATACAGAGCTTATTGAGATCTCATGAAAGAATATTGTCATGCCAGGGCAACTTGGACAGTCGCTCCTAAGCCATTGATGGATGACACGTTAAACGAGTGTTGTCTCTAAGAGTGAATACACAACACAGAAGGTAAGACTACTCACTTACTAACCTTGCAATAAAATTAAGCGTTTTTTGAAGCTTATTTTCCAGAAAACAACAGCAGCGATCTAAAGAAGAGAGCATTGAGAGTAATCATAAAATATATACGATTCTGGAACTCAACCTATCTACTGTTTTGTCTGCAGTGGATCACAGTTTTGAGATTTCTAATAAAACATTTCTCATGGAGTCCAGCAATTTTATTTCTTTTATACGGGAAATGATTTATTTTTGTCATTTTGATGTTTGACGATATTGGTATTGATGCATCCCTGTGGATATAACTCATGCGATGGCTCTTGGTAGAGGATTTCATGGCTGCACAGCAAATATCAGAGGACGTGGAAGTTTGGAAACATATTTTTGAAACTATTACTTTCAAATCAAACGTAGTATTAGTCAAACAGCTATAGCGACAGAGTGAGAGAAATGTCTTTCACGTTCTCGAAAATAAAAAAATGCGGTGTGTGTGAGCTGTGTTTGACAACAAATGGGGCTCTTAAACCAGGTCCGTCGGAAGTGGGGGGGCTGGGGGGGGGCTGTGGCCCCCCCAATAATTTTCCTGATAAGTAATAAACAGCGAAAACTTTGTAATTGTAATAACAAAAATAACAAGTGAAGTGAATGTTGTCCCCTGGGTAGAGGCCCCCCCCCAATATGGATTTCATTCCGACGGACTTGTTAAACACTACTTGAACGCTGCAAAAAGGGAAAACAATACTTGAAGGAGCGGAGTTCAAAATAAACCTTATTACTGCTATTCTTGAAAAATTTGGTCCAGATGTGAAGATCAAAAGCGTCGTTTTCTTAAAAATGCGGCCTGACGGACTGCGGACGAATGCGGGCCTGACGGTGGAGTGCAAAACCGTGGCAAAACCTTGGCATGTCAAAATCATATGGTCAAAATTAGGAGTGCTGCCTGCGGCAACAATAGCAGAGTTCAGTGGCTCCACCAACGCATGCTCCAACGCCCCCAACCCAACCTCCTCCATCTTGGTAGTTTACACTGTGGTAGTTTATGTACATTTCACTAGTCTCATATCTCTGGGCGTTTCTTGAACATTCCTCTCTGTTTTAAAATTTGTCTGAAATGATGTTTTCACGCCTTTTACGCGCTTGTTGCAGCAGGACGAAGCCTGATGTCATAAAAAAGGTAAGGTGCGAGTAAAAAGGGGCTATGCTGTTTGTCAACGCTCATATTTGTTTCTCCAAGAAGTAAACCTCTATAAGTATGAGTTTTTGTCAAAAAACACGTGTACTTGTAATATGAGACCGAAAATCACGCTGCAAATGAATCAAAATTAAGTATTAACCATGACAACATTAGTCATCACAAAAACCTTGTTTTTATAGCAAGCTTTGGTTTTCATGAGCACACGAACAAGAGAAGATCATACAAATCTCGAACCAAAAATTAATCGAAGGTAAGGGCAAAGTCTTTTCCACCAGCTAATAATTTCAGTAGAAAGACATGTTGAAAAGTGTTGAAAAAAGTTTATTGCTGCGGAGCGAGCGAGCCTGAAGCGAGCGAGCGAAGCAGCAGCCTAATTTGTGCAGTAGGCAGTAAAAAG
>JAOBYK010475456.1:0-13727 GCA_025434845.1 Phenganax subtilis | reverse complement strand
TATGCAAGCCATCGACCGGGGAAATTGGACTGGGTGACTGGACTAGGGAAAAGGGTAAACGGTTCACCTCAGTTTGACCGTCTTTATACAGTAAGCAAAGATTCTTGTGTTTTAATCACTTGGACATTACCTTCTTTTTGTCTACTTTCACTTCTTCCGCAACTTTCGATTGAATAGGTCTTTGCACTTTGTTAACTAACTAAAAAGTACAACATAATTTCGCTTCACATTTTGTCAGATGACAGTTGTGCACTTTGCAACAGTTTTCCTATAGCTGGAGACCACTAGAAAACATTTGATCAAAAATACTGACTACGAAAAGTAAATGTTCTACCTTCATTGAAAAGGCCTGATGAGCATTTGCTTCATCTTGTAATTTCGTTTTAAGTTGCCTCCACGCTTTCCCAAGTGTCCTAAAAAAAACACAAAATGTATAGATCGTCAGTTAAATTTTTTGGTCCTATATCAAGGTCAGGGGTTGTACGAAACATTCATTATCAAATAAGTACAATCCCTGACCTTGATATAGACACTTTAAACCAATGAAGACACTTCAGACACTTAAAACCAATAAAGTTTTTGCATAAGATATATCACAATTCTTCTTTGAATGACTCAGATATTATGAAGATGTACAATCCCTGACCTTGATATAGGCAAACTAAATCAATCTAAATCAATCAATCAATCACATCAATCAACTAAATAAATCAATGAAGAAGTATTTGTATCAGAAGATTTATTACATTTCTTCTTCATATATGACTCAAATATTTTAAATGAGTAGAATCCTTGACTTTGATAGAGACACTTTAAATCAATGAAAATGAAGTTTCTGCAGAAGAAGACATACTACAATTCTTATGTAAATATGTACAATGCCTGACCTTAATATAAGAACCAATTTATATGAAAACTCACTGACAGAAACATATCCGTCCTACCCCTCTTCTTGATCCCCATACACTGAACCAGCAAGTTTTGCCAAACTTTTTGCATAGGTGTCTTCAATCAATGCTCTTGAAAATGATAATATGGGATCTTACTAATGAATTGCAACAATGTTTTAAGGCACGTGATTCAATGCGTAAGTGTCACCTTTCTCGTACAAATTCTGCCATTTCTTTACAAACACTTTGTCCGAATGCATAACGGCCAATAAGAATATCTATACCAGTCAGGTCTTCCTTATCTTCCTGTTTAACAGGAATTTTACATTTTTTAAAAAGCTTGTTAGTCCAAGTCTACTAGCAGTTACAATCCGCAATTATGAAAAAGATGGCAGATTTAAGACAACAAAAAGCAAAGCTAATGAAATGGAATTTAACAGAAGGAGGGAAATTACCTCTTATCCTCTGCATGTTCTTCAAAAGACATTAATTTGTCATTTTAATCAATTTTGGATTGCCATGCATTCCAGTAAATTGTACATCTGCCATCTTTTCAGTAATCATGGATTAGATTGTCGTTTTCACACCCCAATCTGGCACAGTAAAGTTATCTAAACTACTTATATCTGTTTTCTACATTATGCTCCAAAATATAGCTTTAGACTTACCCAGAAGTGATCACAGTAACTGTGCTGTCCAGGATTAAACAACGTCTGTCCATGCTTTGAATCAGCATGAGGGAATGTCATAAAGTTTCTCTAAAACACACGAATAACATTCATTATACATGACTGCTATGTGCCACTTGGTGCTACCTTTGTAATATTACTAAAAGCAAACACTTGACTGTAACATGCAACTATAGCACCTGGATGATTTATTTCTTGTACTTACAACAACAGTGGTAGTCCTTTTTGAAAAACTTGGTTTCTATAAATAATTAAGAGATGAAAAATAGACATACAAGTACGTTCCCGCAACAATTGTGATTACTCCATTAACTTGAATTCAAATCGATTAAGTGGCAATAATGAGCTTCACTGTCCCCCACTTTGCATTTTACTCCTTCTAGTAATGTCAGATAATTTTATACGACTTCCCATCCAATGAGTTAAGTAACATACCTTTCGAAGGCTTTTCTTCTCTTCTTTCTCGACAGGCTTGCTAGTTTGAGCTATATGCAACACAAGTAAACCCCAAAATAACATATCATTACATTATAGCTCTCCATGTTAACATTGTAATATATACCTGGTTCTTTTGGGGGGCCATTGTTATTTGAAGGCATATTCCATGTTGTTTCTGTAACCATAGATAAAGATAAACGATATGATCAACTTAGAAGAACTTGAAATGCCAGTTAGCTAACTTATTCAAGAACTTCATGATACCATTTGTAAGTGAATTAACATAGTAGGTTTGTCCTTGCTCTGTTTGAAAAGCCGACCAGTTTGGAGGCAAATCAATTCCATATACAACTTTCTAAAAGATGAAACAATGGCTTCAGTCAGGGACACTTTGTCAAATTATGAACTTATCAATTACAGTGCCCTCTATCCTCCTCCTGCGTGCCCTACATTGTCATTATGATAGACCAACTATTTGCTCATCAAGGCAAGACTCTAGCCACTTCTAATGTAAGTTAAATATTATTAACCCATTTAGTTGCAATACACTCTAATGCATCCCACTTAGATGCTTTGTTCTGTCCACAAACAGACAATTTTATTCATTAGAGTGCTACTTCTATCACTAATAGGTTCACATTACTAATGTGCATTGCATAAGGAATAAGATTTCAAGCAAGGATAATTAAAGTGATCTTTTCATCTGAAAATCATTAATTTGTCTTGACAGGAAACATTACACGCATTAACAGGAATTTAAGGCTTACATACAGAGAAGTCACATGTACATACAAAAGCTTCTATAGCAACAGGCAGGGTTTCAAAACTTTAAATCTAGAAAAATTACGCATGCAGGCAAAAAATATTCAAAAAATACTAAGTATTCAATAATATCATTGCGGTCAAATAATCTCGAAAATCATAATGCTTGGTGGAGAAAACAACATATCTTATTTCACAAGATAGTTATTTGAAATTAATAGCACATGACTGTCACACTGATTTTTAAAATCTACAAAAATTATTACACTTTCAAGGGTCAAAATGCTTACTTCAGTTCAAGCAAAAATTAAACCAATACTTTAGAACGCATTTTATTTAGACAAGAAATTAAATAATTCATGCGAACTATTCAAAAGCGCATTCCAATAAATAATAACTGTTTTTCTCAGACTTCAAATAACAAATAGCAAAATAATGTTACAATCGATTCTATAGTAACATTATATTTATGCCTGATTTATCTTTTGTTTGGGCATAAACAGAGTACAACGCTAGACAACATATAGGGAGTTCTTTGTATTAGAAGTCATTCGAACGGAAATTAGCTTCAATATTTGATATCGTAAAATTGTCATCCACTTGATATTTTCCCTTACTTCGCGCCTGTATTGTATATAAACCCTGTTTACTGTCAATCGCCATGTTGTAACGCAACTCTGAACTTCCATGCGCTTCGAACAAACGAAAAGTCGCAATTGGCTAATTAAAATGAAACGTGATTATTTGGTGTAAACAAATTCCTAGTTTTATGCAAATTTGGAGCAGAACTTTCGATAAATTTCTCCTTGATTGAAATCAAGATATTTTGATCAATAAACGAAGCTTAATTCCTCCTTATTTAGCAAGTACTTACGATTTTTAATAAGGAAATACGAAAAACTTGCGTCTTATGGGGAAAACACTTGCCTGCTCTAGTGAAGATACATACGTAGCCGGGAACCAGCCCTCAATTTCGGCGTTCTGTACTGCGCCCCACCACCAACCATCGTCACCTTTCTCAAACACATTCAGTAGTTGTCCTGCTTCGAATTTCATGCCAGTTTTACTATCATAAGAGTAAAGAGCTCGTGCAACCTCACAAACTGCCATAATTCCAGCCAGGAGTATCAAAGATTTGATTGTGTTTACTAAATCGATTGAGACAAGACTGTAGACTTCGAATGAATGACCTCTGCGTGGAGGTCACGCGTATTCGTGTACCTCCACGCGAAGTTTATGCACGCGAAGAGACGGTGCTGCAGTTCCTCTGGACTTGACCGACTGTTTGACTCAAAATTTTTCGTGAAAATCCGACCTGAAAAATCAAAGACTTCATATTAGTACTCCTTCGTCTTTTTTCTATTGAAAGTTTTTAGTTGATATAGCACTTTTGACAGGCATAGCAATATAACTGGTCGGCACCTGTAAGACAAGACTGTTATTGACGATAGTTGGAGAATTCATCGAAAACCACAGTCATCGTTTTATTTTTTTGTTCATGCTTATGCAAATTTGCACACAGTGAAGAAATAATTCTCTAACACAATCAATATAAAAAAGAATTAATTTACAATAGTTTGCTAGATTAATCAATTGAGCGAGATTATGAAAAGTCGAAGTTTTTGTCTATATCAACGTCTATTCATTCAAGGGGGAAATGTAACGATTAGCGTCGTAAACGTTAAAGTCGTCAAGACGGCTATTACGTCTATAGCATAAAAACGGCTAATTTTGTTGTCATAAAAACGGTACGTAGGGACATAATATTTTCAACAATGAGTCTTGTTTTATTTGATAGTAAACACTTCGTGGTGTATAAGGCAACTACTTTGGCTGACCTTTCAGTCGTTGAGAAAAGCCTAAAATTAGTTTGAGTACCAATATGGGTACAGTTATTTACACTTCTCGTAATCCATTCAAATCCATGTGTGGCCCAGACATATCTCGAGACAAATGACGTCACTTGGGGGGAACTAGTCCTGTTTCTATAACTTCTTTCCTCTGAAATAGGAAGCACTTAGTCATGGATTTTATTTTTATTAAAGACAATGGAGAAATGACTTTTTGCAATTAGTTGAGAAACTTTTGACTTCCTATATTGAGTGGTAATTCTATGATATGAGGAAACGTTTACTATTTTGCGAGGATATGGTTTGGAGACTTGACTGAAGTATATCTTCTATCTTTTTGTTCACGTTTATCAAATAGTCCACTGCTAGACGATATCATTCCATTGACTACGGTTTCGTATTTTGGTCATTAGGCATTACAAAAAGTGTTGTTTGGGATAATTAATTTTTCTACTTTCAAAAGACTTATACATCGTTTCTAATGTAATGTAACCTAGCCAACAGTCATTTCAAAAGCTAGTAACAAATGCCATAACATGAATTTAAGTTCAGTACACCTCCGCATGAAAGGAAAATATTCATTCATCCGGCATTACATTGCAACAACTTACGAGAGCTATTTGTATGACGTCATGCACACTTGCCAAGAAGACAGAACAATTACCAAGCCAATCAGGAAATACGTGGGAAGAGTTTCCAAATCTTTTGACAATCCAAAGTCGTTCAAGGATAGGAGTATTACTTTATAAAAACTGCAGAATCACTGTGGATACGAAGCTAAACTTACGAGGCAAAGTTAGCATGTGATTCCAAGCTTCCAGCGTGTTTACATTTACAGGGTTTCAAGTCACATAATCCAACATTGTATTCAAGTTGGTTGCAGGTTCTCGTTTCAAATTTACTACAATGAGTACCAAAGAAAACGAGGATTTGTGCGCAGTTTGCGGGGCTCCTTCGACTGGGTATCATTATGGGTGCTATGCTTGCGAAGGTTGCAAATCGTTCTTCAAAAGAACGGTGCAGAAAAACCTCATGGAAAAATACCAATGCCAAAACGGCAACGATGAGTGCGAAATTACGCTAGAAACTCGCGCTAAATGCCAAGCTTGTAGGCTGAAGAAATGTCTCAGCGTTGGTATGGTCTTCGGAGGTATGATTCACGGTTTATTTAAAGCAAGAAGAGATAACTTCCACGCAGTATTTTGAAAAAAAAAACACAGCTCTTAAAAGACTGTATTTTGAGAATTTTGAACGAAAATAACAAATTACATTGTTTATCGCTTCAGATTGTACGAACATGTCCATTTGTTCCGCACGCTGCCCCCCAACAATAGATTCGCAATCACTTGCTGAAATCACTTGATATTTTGTAAAAACATCATCGTACTTTGATGATAGAGCATTATTGTTTACTACAATGGCACGATCACTGTTTTGAACTCATTGTGCATTGAGAAAAACACGCAGTCATGGTGAATTAGTAAATATTAGAAATTCCAGTCATTAGTTATACATAATACATCTATAAACACCTTTACATATTCTGTGAAATTATGTTACATGGCAATTATAATGTTGGTGAAGTGTTTAGTATTTTTTAGCCTAGTAACGAAAAATATTGTCGCAGAAAATCAACAACGTGTCTCGCTTTCATTTTGCAAATTTGATTTAGGAGTACCGGATTTACTCGATTGAGCGCCGCGGCGCTCTGTAAATTTTTAGTGTTTCAGATGCGGCGCTCATTTGGGGGCGGCGCTCAAACGAGTAAATACGGTATGGGCAGAGTTAAAATTTGATAAATGCCTCTTCCATTAAGTCTGTTATGTCTGAACGAGTGTACTTTAATTTTAAGGTGTGAGAGGTGATCGTCAGCGAGGAGGAAGATCATTTTACCCCCTCAAAACAGCTGAGGACGACACCTCCCGATCCTCAATGGACACAATGAGTCCCAAAAGTGAAGCTATGTCTTTGAGCCCTAAGAGTGAACCAGGTACACCAAGCGAAACATCCAAGATCTTGCAACAATTGCTGGATGCTTCTCCTGCCATTATTCCTCCTGGGGAATATCTTCTTCGACCACCACTGGATGATCCTGAAATCAACATCCCGCTGACAAGATTATCTAACGGGCTCTCCCTTGAGCTTAAGCTCATTGTTGATTGGGCAAAAGAGGTCCCTGGCTTTTTGGAGTTGGTCAAAGATGATAAAATAAAATTGTTGTCATCTGCTGCTATGGAGTTACAGGTCTTCAGGGTTTTGTACCGGTCAATGCCATACCAGGAGAGCTTACACATGAATCAACCTACAGTGCTGACGAGAGATCTGTGCTATAAATTCTTGAGCGAAGAATTGGTCGATGGAATGCTTGATGTTGTTCAACGTTTGCGAGCACTTATGATTGATGAAAGTGAATTTGCTTGCTTGAATGCCATTTTGTTGTTTAATTGTGGTAAGTGCTTTTTATATACTCGTTGTAGCTAAGCTCTGTGAAAGAGTTATAATTTCGCTTGAATATTATAGATACAGAGGGTTTGGTGGACCGAGATACTGTGGAGAAACAACGTCAGATCATCATGGAAACACTTAAAGAATACACAGAAAAGAAACAACCAGGACGCTTTGCAAAAATATTACTTCGCTTGCCCGTTCTTCGACAAGTATGCAACAAAGGGTATCATTATTTTGTTCGAGTGCAATTGGAAGGAGAAGTTACCATGTCTACATTGCTCACACAAATGTTTGAAAGAGCTAGAATCTAAAATATTTTTTACAGTTGGATTCGTTCTGAACTGTGGGGTAAAAAATGATTGTGACATGGCAAAAGGATGGCTCACATTCCTGAGGTTTATACACATTGAAGCGTACTAGTAATGTTTAAGCGAGAAGTAATATTTTCATTACTAACTTTTGATAGTGTAAGGAGCCATAAATTCAATTTGCCAGTTGTTCACAACTTTACTATTTCAATTTTTTCAAATTTTATTGAAAAAACCTCTGGCTAGTAGTTAGAGCTTTCAAATGGGGTTTAAAAATCAGTTAATTTTTGTAAATCTACAAAGACACAATGGATGAAATGAAATGGTATAAACAGATGAAATTCTAGGTACACTTTTGGACAATTCACTAAACATTGATTTGAAAAATCATGGTTGTTTCACAAACTGCCTTTTAGATAAGCAGGGCACGAGTTCTTCCGAAATGTCATTTTATATTTATATGCTCCCTTCCCAAATAAAATCATCGACTGTACTTAATAACAGGGGACCAACTTTCATACAGATTACAAATTTGTTTTCCACTTAACTGAACGGTAAGACATTGGCAGGATTTTGCATTATATCCACTGGAACATTCAGAATTCCAAGATTTAGTATCCTCACAGTAGTATTCAAAACTTGAAGTCTGCTTCTTGGATGTGCCTCCCAGTATGTACACTTTGCCATGGTAGACAGTTATGCCAGCCTCGCGCCTTGGCACAATCGTTGGTGCAATTAGTGTCCATTGATCATTACTACATAACAATTAGCAAGAACTTAGCATATTTGTTGCAAAGAGACCCTTGCACCTCAATTGGTGAAGACCCTGTTCCTCATATTTATCAAATGTTTAACCCATTTAAGGGACAAGGTGCCCACCTCAATGTGCCCAAATATTTCTTCTCAGTGGAGGGAAAAATTCTTGCTGCGAAAGCAAAGGAACATATTCTACAAATTTTCTTACCAATAAACCTCACAGCTATTCAACTCGGCTGGCGATGAACCACTGTATCCACCAACAACATAGATCTTTTCTTCAAACACAACTGCACTTGACTCAATTCGACCTATGTTCAACGAAGGCATGTCACTCCAAATACCTGTGTGTGTATCATATTTTTCTACAGTGTATAGTGAATCTGTTGAGGGCGTATTTCCGCCAATAGCAATTATGTATCTATTCTGAAATGTCACCATGCAATGATGTACTCTTGTCACTTGCATTGGCGATTCAAAACTCCACAAATCTTCAAGGACATCATATTTTTGCATATTGTACTTTGGATTAGGCCCTCCTGAAGCATAAAGACAACCCGAAAAGTTATCAGGTAAACTGGAAACTGCAGCCAAGCCGAAACTTGCAGCTGTTTTGAGCATGGATGCTCTTTTTTTCCAAGTGTTGTAGTTTTTATCATATTGCCAGACAGATAAACTTAACTTTTGGTCAACGGTGCCTCCCAGAACGTAAATGAAACCATTCAAATAAACTATTTTGAAGTCATGTATTGGCTCTGGAACAGATGCAATTGGATGCCAATGATCTAATCCAGGCATATACGCTTGGGATTTCTCATTGTCAAACACTAGAATAACTTCTTGTCCCAGTCTTCCCAACTTGTGAGATCTAGCAACTGATTCCACGTCACATGGGTCATCAGAATCAGATATTAGAAAATTCTCTGAAAACAAATCCAATAAACAAACATGTTTAAATTTGTAGTGTTCCAAAATCTCAATACAATGTTGTGGATGAATGGCACTAGGTCTGACACAATCCAATAAATTGAGAAAAGACATGTCTCTTTCTTCTCTTGAATGACTGACCCATTTCAAAATGCTTTCAAAAACCTCCAATTCATTGGCCGAAAGATCATCGCTATCTAAAATAGACTTCAATTCTTCAAAGCCAAGTTCACAAAAGGCTGCTGTTTGGGAAAGTCGATAAAACATTGCTTTGATGAAACAGTCTGTGTTCTCATACAGTTTCTTACAACCATATACTTCGGCAACACGCCTCGTTGCAAAGCAAACTTCCGGTTGATCAATACTAAGGTTTTCAGCAAGGTAAGCACATATATCAGTTTTTAACTGGTTCAAAAGCATATAGTCTGCTATAGCAAGTACTTCAAATGCATTTTCCAAATCTATTTCAACAACTTCACCATAGATGTAATCAAGGATAAGTCTCATGTTGGCCGAGCTAACAGACAGAAATGCCAAATCAACAGTTTTTGTCTAAAAATGTTATCAATAATACAAATTACATTGCGCATCAACACATTATGTGGAAACACATCCCAGCTAGTGCTACCTACTAAATTTTATTTCACACCATCTAACAACAAATGATTTTATTTCTCAGGATGAGCCTTTTCCTACTTCTGAGGTCATCTGCCACTGACCATTCAAAAACCAGGTATTAGGTCAACAATGCTGAGCCCGCAATCACAATCAAACTCTGCCCTAGTGTCCACTTAACTGCTGTGTAACTATCACTGCATGCTTTACCCACGTATACATACCTGACTATAAACCTCGGACATTTTGCTACGAAACATGGCTAAAAAATAAGGGCTAACCGCTGCCAAAACGCAGCAGTGAGCGTAATAGCTGCGCTCTCTGCATGTCAACGTTATGTCACAAAATTTTTTCGTTCGACGAAAGTCCTGAAGAGTCGAGAGAACGGCAACAGACGAGCTGCAAAGCTTCTTAGCACCACGCTGCTTGCTCGCCATGTTGTTTTGACAAGTAAACACGAAGAAAGTACCCAGGAATTTCGTACCTGGTAAAATGAAGACCGCAATTTTACTGGACCGCTCTTGTGACACATCAACGAAAAAGACCGCGATTTTACTGGATTGCTCCACATCGTACATCGTCGCAAAAGACCGCAATTTAACTGGAGTGCTCTTCGATACATGGGCCAAACATGCATTTCACTCTGTCTACCACTAGATGATTTTACTTTTCAGGGTGTGACCCTCTTCGGGTAACTTTAATACGCTAGGGTTAGCTTAGGCCAAGAACATCATCTTGCATTAAACGGAGTAATATCTGCTGTCATAGTTTAAACCATTTTCCAGATGGGAATTCAAGGCCTAACATCGTACATGGAGACTCTGCCATTTGGCAAAGGAAAAGTGTGGGAGCCTTACAATTTGCAGGACACAAAACTTATCATCGACGGTTGCGGCTTGAACTACTACATATACAGCTCAAATCATGTGAACACTAAGTATGGTGGACAATACAAACAATTAGAGAACAAAGTGAAAGCATTTTTTGCAAAACTACGTTCAAACAATGTGGCACCATATGTTATTTTGGATGGAACTATGGACCCAGACGAGAAGAAATTTGCAACGAGTTTAAAAAGAAAGCGTGAGATTATCACACGGATGGCAAAGTTGTGGACATCCAAGAATCCTACTTATGAAATGGTTCTACCATGTCTTGCACAAATGGCACTTATACAAGTCTTGCAAGAAATCAAAGTGCCATATGTTGTAGCAGATTTGTAAGCATTTGATATGTTTTACTTGAAATCTCCCTTTTGATGGAATAAAAAAGTTGTTTAAAAGAGTGCAATTATCTGGCATTGTAGCTAGGCAGGAGACAGTGAGAGCAAAAATAAATCTGCCTGGCATTCACACATCATGTTGATTACAACACAACAATCATATCATAACCTACTTTTCAGCGAAGCAGACTGCGAGATTGCGGTGCTGGCAAATGAACTGGATGCACCTGTGATGGCATATGACAGTGACTTTTTCATTTTCTACATCAAACATGGCTACATCCCATTTCCAGAGTATGACTTCTCTGCGCCAAATACTGACGTGAGAAAATTCAATTTTGGTGGCTTTACTAAACATCTTGGCATGATCCCTGAAATGTCACCTCTACTAGCTTCATTGGTAGGTAACGATTACATGTCGTTAAATATGTTATCCCCATTCTCAGCTCATATCCAAAAGCTTGTTGGCTCATCCCAACTACATGGTTCCAAAAAGTGCAAGGTGCCCACCATTGCACAATTCTTATCACGTTATAAGTCAATGCCTCTGGCGATCAAAGATGTACTGGCACTAATTCCCAAGGGTCATAAATCTGCATTTGAGAAAGCTTTATCTTTGTCAGTTGAGGAATACCAGTGTAAACAAAGCAACTTGATTGGGTATTTTGGCAATACTCAACTTGATAGCAATGTACAAACATACGGTGGTCATCCCTTACCTGAATGGATTGTCAAGTTGTATCGCAAGGGAGCAATTGCAGAAGAGAGTCTGATGTGTTTATGTCACAGAAAAGCATTTCTAAGAATTCAATCAGAAGATGTATCATTGCCATCTGCCCAGGACTGTGTTCATGGCCTGAGATGGTACTATTATGCATTAGTCATGCACTGTGAGAGCAGTGTAATAGCCGAGGAGTTTGAGCAAAATTGTGTTGAGGTAAAAGCTGAATTGACAAAGCAAGAAGAAGCTAGTGTAGAGTACAAATTTGAACAAGGTCATACAGTAGGAATTGACACACAGAAGCACTTGCAAGCTTGCTTACCAGACTTTGGACAGAGTAGTGAAGCAGGGATAGAATCAGAGGCACAAGTTCTAGTGAATATGCAGGGCTTTGAACAGACTAGTAGGGCAGAGAGTGAAGCACAGAGGCAAGAGCTAGCTGGTGTAGACTCGTTCTACATTCAAAAAGAAGTGGTTGAATCAGAAACGACAATCAACCATTGCGATATAACATCAACAAGTCAAAGCAAACTAGCAACAGATCCTGACAATGTCATTTCACAAAAGGACTACGTAAGAGCTAGTATTCAACAGTTGAAGATACTTGAATCTGGCTCTGGTCACACTCCTAAGGAAGACGTTGCATTACCATTACACACAAGCAAAGATTTATCAGAAATCAATACGGCTAGTGAAATTGAAGAAGAAATAATTGTGACTGAATTTGACAGAGAAGGCTCTTCACTTGTTTCCAAGAAAGTTAACCTAACACAGGAAATCCAAGAGAATGAAATTAACATTCATTATATACCAGAGATGTCAGATGGTGCCAAAAAGATCCATCTTTTAAATTTGCTTGAGGCTAATCTACCATTTATTCATAAGCTTTCTATCAAGCACCAGTTAGTAGTAACCGCATTAAGATATTGGATTAAACATACCAAAGTCAGCCAAGCTCATCTAGCAGCCTTGCTGGTCCATTACATTGGTGAAAGACGGCGTCAGTGTGATGTGAAAAGAATCCAAGTTTCCGCAAGAGTGATTCATGGCTTTGCACAATGGCAAAATGTTGTTTACTGGGTTGAAAGATTAAATACGTTGTTCTTTTCCACGTTTCCACAAGTGCAAGTGGCCAAATTGTATGATGGTGTACATGTATGTGTGTTGTATGAGAGGTTTAAAGCTGTAGGTTAGTATTTGGTGCAAAATTGTCATACACAAAGCATTGAGAACTTTATCTTTATGGACTTAAAGTTCGTAGATCAAAGTCAGGGATTGTGCATACCTATATTTGTTTCATTGAAAGAAGTGTTGCAATTATATCATCTTATGCGAACACTTCATCTCCATCAATATACAGTGCCTGTATTAAAGTCAGGGATTGTACATCATGAATGTCAGAATATTACATTATTTGACTCAACTCCTGACGTTTTTAGGTGTGGCGTTAGCCGGATCGATTGTGTCAAACGTGAATTTATATCGACAGATGTATGATGCGGTCACTACTGACCTACCACATGATTGCCAGTTCAACCAATCACGACACAGCTCTAGGAAAAACAGACAAAGCAAAAAACTGGAGCAAACAAAAGAGGAAAAATGCACGTCAAGTAAGGAATACTTGAAAGGTAACAGATTTGCGGTATTGTGCGACGATGAATTCTTTTAAAGAAGGTTGCAATTCAACTTTCAAAATTTTAACTGAGGAATTTTTTGGAATTAGTTCAAGTTGATTGAAGTTCAAGTTTCCATTATTGAAGTTTATATGTATAACTGACTATACGTACTCTTAAAGGGAGGATTAAGGCGATGGAAGGATACGGTTTGGAAACATGACCAATGTCTTTTTTAAATTGTGCATGCTCACGGCCAATGAACACATTCTATTTTGTGCATAATCAAATGCCGTCGTACATGTCTCCCTAAAACAAAAGATCTGTGCATCTTACAGTATCGTAAAAGTTTAATCACAGTTATATTCTTGGTTTTTTGAAGTTGACTTGACCGAGCTTTTAAGCCCTGTACAGACGGGCAATTTTTCCTTGACAAGTTTTCCTTGACAAGTTTTATTTGCTCGTGTGTATTACAAGAAATCGAC
>JAOBYK010475345.1:0-13728 GCA_025434845.1 Phenganax subtilis | reverse complement strand
GCTAAAGCTTTAAATCTCCCATGTTGACCACCGAAATAAACGTAACTTTCGTCAACCGATTTACAATTTACGAAATACAGGCAAAACATGTTGAGACAAACTGGAAAGCCTCGCTCCTCGTACAAAAGTCCCCAAACCGCGCGAAATTCTTGATTGCAAGAGTCTGGATCGAGTAAAAATGCCCTTTTGATTTAGCCATTTTGTGGAGACAAAGATTTTATAGAAACAAGATAGGGAGCAAGCATTCTATGTCTATTATTTCTATGAGCCAGACTAAACGTAGGCGTATTACTATGCTAAATGGGAGCTCTATGTAAAGTTGACTCATCGTTGCTATGCTGTGAACATATGAAAATGGACATGGGCGTTCCGGCTAATTTTTTGGGAGGGCGGTCGGCCATTTGCATGACTGCCATGAAAACTGCCCAACTTATTTTGCTATTGATAGGTTTGGGGGGCTGACCCTCGCGAGGCACCACCATGGTTGGCGCCGAGGGAGAAAATTTGAGAAGTTTAAGGCTCTAGATCGCCGAAAATGACCGTTTTCGAACAATTTGCATCATAACATAAAGCTCATTTTGGTTATGTGCAACTAACACACACAGTCAATATAGCAATGCTTGCCGATTCTTTTAGAAGGGATAAGCCTCCCAATTAAAATTTTTGGCGGAATTAAACCCCCCAGCCCTCCTGCTTCTCTTGAAATAAAGAAATCTATTTTAGTATTTACTAGAATGCTTAAAAAACCGCTCCCTGTTATAGTAACTGCAAGGCTACAACCAACCTGTATGCTCTTGCAAATATTTTGCTGCTTTTACATGATGACCTTCAGTTTTAAACCTAGCAGTTTAAATAAAATGTCAAAAACCAACGATTTGCTTTGTGGCATTTCACGTGCCTTATCCGTTATTCCAGACCTGAAGTAAAATACGGGATTCTTTTAACTTATAGCTGTCCCATATTTACTTCCGGTCTCCAAAAACGCACGTGAAACACTGAGTGTCGTAAAATAGCAATACTGAGAGCATTTTTGAAACCTTTAATGACTGAAGTGAACAACAACCATTTACCCGACTGTCAAACGAATATTGCCCGACTGGCCTTGTTTGCCCAACAATCTGGGGGGGGCCATGAAAATGGATTTGGCATGCAGAATTTGAAAAGTCGCCTGTTCACGCGGTATAATGATTTTAAAATAAACTTTACATTACTTTTTGACATTTCCATCTGCACCGTTTACAACCGAACTCAAAACTTGTCCTGCTTGATGTCAAGGTAATGAATGTTTTACGTTGGGCCGAAAGTATGTGTACATTTGTGGCAAGTATTTATTGCTCTCATTAGAGGAGTTTAAGTTGTTTTCGGTCAGGTGATGATTCACCTGGTGATAAACAAATAGGCACTTTACGCAACGACGACGGGAGGGCCACGACGGCGAGTTTAACCAGTTGACGTCATACCATTCTTTCGTCCATGCCTACATTTGCTTCGCTTTCCCACGAAAGCGGTCGTGTCTTTGTCGCGGACGTGAGAATGACTTGACAGAAGTCCACAGATCAACGTCAAGAATTTTAGGTTTAAAATTGCCAAAGTAAGCAATAACTTTATTTCTTTTGATTAGCAATACCGTCAACATTTGTTTGCCTTTCTATCTATTGACATTTTTTCGGAAATTCACTGAAGTATTTGCCATTTTACGTGTTTATAAGAAGTGTATGTTACTAGTTCGTCAACTTTTATTAAGTTTTCACTATGAGCATTTCACGAATCAAAACAAGATGGGTGCACTATGGTTCACGCCAGGGTGGACTGACTAGTTTTGACCTGAAGTTATTTAATTTATCAAATTTTGCTAATTTATTACGATATGTAAGTTAGCCATATTCGTTGAATAAAAATTGTTTGAGGAACTACATAGTGGCAATTGTGTTTCACTAAAATTATGATAAATATGACCATGAGCATCTAACTAACCCATATAGATGTGTGTACCTGTGACATAGTGATGCAAATTAGAGATTTTTTGAAATATTGATATTTTGCAATAGAAATTACTAATAATTCGTTATGTTGGATTTCAAATAAAAACATCAATGTAGTCCAGAAATCCGCCATGTAGTCCCTGATTTCTGGCCATGACGCACATCCTTCTAGCCATGCACACCCCGCTGTGCACGGCTAGCAGTTGCACTTTTAGTTGCTTTTGTACTCTTTTCAGCCTATGTTTTATGTATATTGATCCTTTATATATTGATCCTTTGCTCGCATAAATTAACGTGTGTACGTACCATGGTACATACACAGAAAAAAAAAGCTGAATTACGTCATTCCCAATTACTTCTGGTAGCACATGGCACAGTTGTGACGTCACTTCTGTTGCTATATGTACGGGTTACCCACTTTTATACTGAATTTTGACTAAGCTTCTTCCGACCTGTTATTATTGCAAACAGGTGGTTTTGCACTGCCTTTGAATTTGAAGTTTGCGGATATCTTCGGCATATGCTGCATGTTCGGTCGTTTTAAGATGCAAGTACCCATAAAAACAACAACACGAGCAACCAATTAGATCTAGTGTTACGAAAATGGAAAATTCGATATTATACGATGCATACAGATATCTCGATGTTACAGTTTATATATTTGGCATTCTTGGTAATAGTTTGGTTGTCATCTCCATATTCAGACAACGAAGATTGTTAAAGAGTAACTACTATTTTTTGATTTTGCAACTTGCCATTTGTGATCTGACACAGTTGCTTATAGTCCTACTGGCAAATAAGTGCCTTCTCCAACATTCCTTGTTACTGCATTGTTTGGTGAGAAACTTTGCCTACGTTTTCTTAACCGGAGGACTAGGTATGATGTTGATTATTTCAGTTCTTCGTCATCGCGCTGTTGTACATCCTTTGGAACCTTCCATAAGTCGAAGAAAATTGAGGATCGTTTGTGGTCTCGTGTACACTATTGCGTTTGTTGTAAGTTATGGAATTTCATTACCAAGTTGCTTTTGGAACTACCATGATCATGAAATAGTAATAGTTTATACTAAATCGTATCTTGTTTTTATGTTATCTTTTCTGTTTTATATCCCAACAATATTTATGGCAGTTGTTTATTATAAAATTTTTCGAGCGCTCGCCAAACAAAACAACCACATGAAACGCGTGTGCTCTGATTCCGTCACACGGAATACATCTTCCTCCAGTAGCACCTTCAGATACCGTCGAAATCGGCGAACTGCTATTGTTTTGTTTTTGACCGTACTGTGCTACGGACTCGGAAATGTTTTGGTTTCTATTGTTTTCATACGCTACATCGCTGTTGGTACAGAGGAGGTTGTAATCGGCAACTATACGTATAAGTGGATATTCCAATTTGGCAGTGTCGTAAGACTGGTCGGTTCATGTGCTGTAAATCCTCTCATTTATGGTTTGCTGGACAAGAAATTGTTGATATTTTGGAAAGATTGCTTGCGTAAGAAACGAAGAACACAGGAAAACTGAACAGTTTTTGAAAATATGATGAAACCTGACAGAACCTAAATTATTGAGAAATGATGAGATGAAATAGTAAAATCCATGAAATGTCAAAAATGAAGTTAATTGGTGAACGATGAAGAAACTTGACAGCGTGATATTTACCGACAATAGAGAGCTTAAGCAAGCTACATTTTTGACAACACGAACTGCGTAAGAAATGTCAAAGGACTGGGTCAAGCACAGTGATTGGTGGAAAACGTCAAGTTTACTTCCCGTCGATGTTCTTGATGTCAAAAACATCGCTTGCTTAAGCTCTCTAATAGCTCACCACTAACCTCAAACGGCACACTTCAAAATGCATTTAACGGTAGGTTTTACAGCCATAAGTAGTAAGTAATAGATACGATAATTTGATCCATCAAGTTTTTTACCTTCCGAAAGCAGCAACAGTTGTCTCGCAAATACGACTTGAAGTTTCCCGTTTGCAGTTAGCGGTCTGGTGTGAACGCAAAGCTAAAAGTCTCTAATATGAAGCGCAAAGGCGGTAAAGTACCTTGGAATAGTTTTATGTTTACGATCAAAGCGCGTGCAATATCATGAAAAATTATAATGGCCATCGATGCCAAATTAGTATGTCTATCTCACTTCGTATATAATTGCGGGTAGCCGAAAAAATCGTGGCATTTTAATTTTGTCTCATAAGTTTAAACATTAACGCACATGAGATGTGTGTTGTCTCGATATACAATACGATGATTAGTCTGCCAGCGTTTCTTCTCTATCATTGATCCCTACATAACATGCGGCGCATGACGATGGAAAGTTTATAATCAGTCTCCTTGTACTTAATTTTATGGCAGATACTATCATTTAATTACTGTCATGCACTTGCAACAAAACATATCTTTACAAATGCACGTGAAATGTTTAATATGTGTTACTTTGCTTGTCTCAGGAATTATAGCTTTAGTCTACGCGACGACGTAGTCACTTTCTCTGGATCTTTTCTACTACCAACTTTAAATTACAGTTGTGCGAAGATATAAACAAGACTTCAACTCTTTTTACTTTTTTACATCATTCATCAACTAAATACTTGTGACGATTAACGACTGTTGCAGCTGAGTTGGACCAAACTAGCGCAACATTGCACGTACACAACCAGACAACTGCTGCTGAGTAAACATAGGCGTACTACTATGCTAAATAGCAGCTGTATGTAAGTTTGACTCATCGTTGCTATGCTGTGAACATATGAAAATGGATTTGACGTGCAAAATTTGAAAAGTCGCCTGTTCACACAGTATAATGATTTTCAAATAAACTTTACATTACATTTTCACTTTTCCATCTGCACCGTTTTCAACCGCACTCAAAACTTGTCATGCTTCATGTGAATGTAATGAATGTTTGGCGTTGGGCCGAAATTATGTGTACATTTGTGGTAAATATTTGCCGTTTGTCGTTATAGAGGTTTAAGTTGTTGTCGCTCTGGTGATGATCCACCTGGTGATAACCAAATATAATCTACTCGCGTCTTCGTACTTTTAGACGTAGTTTAGATTATCGTAACATAAAATGTAGTACTCTAACACTTTCTTTAAAGGCGTAATCCTTAAAAGACTTGGCGAGTTTAAATGAAATAAAGATAAAAAGTCAAACAATTGTGAGATAAACGTTTTTGGATTTTCTGAGCTTCGTTCGCATTTTATGCCAAAGGGTAAAACGCAGTTATGACTTGATGCGCACGTTTCAGGAGAAAATTTTATCCATCCGTTCGTCCGTAAATAGTCTCATTCGTTCGTCTGTCCGTATCCACGTTTTACCCTAACTCCACACGAGCAGGACACACCATACTACCTTGTGCTTAAGCCAGTTTTCCACTGGGCGGAATTTTCCGTGCGGAAAATAAATCCAAAAACTGATTGAGTAACAATGTATTTTTCGGATGCGTAGCCAACCTATCATGCACGTTGCTAGATTTATTTTTTGCACGGAAAATTTTTCCTAGTGGAAAACGGGCTTTACGCACATCTTTCTAGCTGTCCACACCACGCTGTGCACACAGCTAGAACTTGGTACTTTTAGTTGCTTTTGCACTCTTTTTTAGCCTATTTTATGTATAATAGTAGTTATTTTGTGAATATTTGATAGAAAAAGCTTTAAAATAAGCTTTGTCAGATATTGACTGGCTGGAAAAATGCCTCGAAAATGGCAACGACCTCAGCTGCGGAGCATTTATAAACTTGAAAAGTGGCGTCGTAAAAACAAATATTCAATGTAGCGGTTAATGACAACTTTGCATTTAAATGTTATAAAGCCATAATTTTCTGAACACGCGTTATTAATTTTTGTTTATATTCGTGATTATAAAAATTCTAGTCAAACCGCTGTTCCGTTGAATACAAAATTCCAACATGGCAGACCAATACTGCAATTTTGACAGGGAGATTGCTCCAAACCATCTACAATGAGGCTAAAAAATTATAAGTTTAAAGTCACAATAAAATTTTTGAACAAATTAACCTTTTTGATTAGTGTATTTAGTAACACATAAACCAATCATATACTTCGAGCAACTGGATTGGAGCTTCACTTTTTTGAATAACTAACCACAAGCTTTGTTCACAAATCTGATGGTGAATTTCATCTTGCAATTTGTTAGTACCAGTTGCAAATTGCTTGAAGGAATCTCCGATTGCAATATTGCTCCGCAATATTAGACTGCTATATTCAACGGGACAGCGGTTTGACAATAAATACTGGTTACCACCAACCCAAAATGTCGCTCATGAATAAGCCCCCGTGCATAAGCATATCAGAAACGCTTATGAACTTATATAAGCCCGGTGTCCCAGCAAATTTAGACCCCCACAAAACTGAACTTCCCGGCCAGTGAAAACTATTTTCAACCAATTCAGGACAAATTACTAAAGTAAAAACACACGTGCATCTTTTCCACTTTTTTTGGGATGCAAATCTTCACGTTTCAGATCCTGATGAATGCTCTCCTCTCGTTTAACTAGTTTCTTTTTTTCTAGTACAAACAAGTACAAACTATATAAACAAAAAACTTCTACTGTATGGGGCCCCAGCTCAATAACTTGTTTTCGTCATAAGGAGATTGCACGACTGTTCCATAATTATCATTTCATTTCATTTAGGGTTAGGTTGGGGTTGGGGGTATTTTTAGGCGTAAAACGTTAGAAGCTTACGCAGAACATGTGTATATTTGTAGTTATTGCGTTGTATTGTTTGTTAATAGAGGTTGTGTATGCTTTCAGTAACCTCATTGTATAACAATCAACTTTTATCATTGGCAGTTTGCAGATACTCGTGGAATTTGTGCAAAACTTTTGCCGACAATATTGATTGTTTACAAAATTTACGTGTACAATTCTACCTGTACGTTTGGATTTTGGGACAAGGGGGTCCAATTCCGCGGAAAGGGGAACATGTCTGCTAGCGGATATGTACCTTAAGGATCTAAATCTGCTAGCGGATATGGACCGGAGGTCCAAATCCGTGGGGAGTCCAAATCTATTGTTACATGCTCAGAAACACTTGCCATGTAATAACTGCGGTTGCAATTTTAGGGATATTGGAGTAAGTGTTTTAAAAATCGCTTCTTCTACAGCTTCGTGATGCAGAGAAACGATACCAAGATAGAGAAAATGACCTATTGTCCTATAAAGAGCAGCAGATGTTGAAACCTGAGGTAAAGCTAGAAGCGGAAATTAGTCTCCTGCGCGTTGAAAAGGTAGGTGCTTTAATCTCTATTTTGCAGAATTGATTATAGTTTAGGCTTCACACATTGTTGTGAGTTAAACCGCCTGAACGAACATTTGGGGTTTTAAAATTTTGAGAAAGAAGTGCCTGACTGCAGTATAGTTTAGGACTCATTTCAAATTAAATCTCATTGGACAATTATAAGATCATTACATTGCAATGACAATATAGCAACCTACAGATATAATAAGAGCAACTAATTATAGCCTACCCTAAAATTGTGTCCCCATTTAGTACCGTTATGTATTTCCATAAAGGCCAGTTCACACGGGCGATTTTTCCTGCGATTTAGGGTACGATTTTTTCTGCTGACGTGACGGCGATTTTAATACGCGAATGTGAATAGCATGCGATTTTGAAGCGATGTGCGGTTTTGAACCGCATCTAAATCGCAGCGGGTTTCGAGTGTGCTTGAATTTCGTTGCGACATGGCTGCGATTTTTATCGCATTCCAACAAATTTAATGTACGCCCATGCAGAAATGATTTTGCACGAAAAAACGGCGAATTCAATTGCACATACTGATAGTCGTGAAAAAAGAAAAAAACGGAAGAAGGGAAGGAAAAAGTAAAGAAGAAAAAAATATTTGGACTCAGAAGGAATATCTTTAAGGCCTGTTCACACGGGCCATTTTTTCTGCGATTTAGGGTGCGATTTTTTCTGCTGACGTGACGGCGATTTTGATACGCGCGTGTGAACAGTATACGATTTTGAAGCGATATTTGTGGCGATTTGAATTGAGATTTTGACAAGACAGCATTTTAAAAAGCGGATAATCACATGTACACTTACTGTGTTTCGAGATACATTTTTTTTTTATCCAGCTGGTGAAATTTTGCGCTGTTCGTCTTGTACAGACACGAATATTCTGCCCATTTGATTTAGGCCCGTTTACACCACGGTACCGGATTCGCATGATCGCAACATCAAATTAAGCAGTTTCGAGGCTAGTTCAGCTCATAAATTTATAATAATGTTGCAGAACTTAATAACAGCTAATCATAGAAAAAGTTGTTAGAACAAATATAAGCGCAAAGGCGCTAAAGTCGATGCCGTAACCATGTGAATCCGGTACCGTGTAGACAGGGCCTTACTTATCAAAAGTTCCTTTAATCTTTAATACATTTATTTACACACGGTAGCCCATTCAGCAAAGTATATACCGTCTGATTTTCAGAGGGCCGTGTGGTTAAACTATATTTACAAACTAAAACTATAACTATTGTTAACACATTGTTTACAAGATGATCTGGCTGTGGGACACAATATTGTACAGTTGGTACAAAAGATTAAATTCGCCTCTTAAATGCTGACAAAGATATTCCTTCTGAGTCTAATCGTTTTTTTCTTTTTACTTTTTCCTTCCCTTTTTCCGCTTTTTTTTCTTTTTTCAACACTAGCAGTATGTGCATTTGAATCCACCATTTTTTCGTGCATTTATTTAGAGAGCGGGCGTGCATTAAATTTGTTGAAATGCGGTAAAAATCGCAGGCATGTCGCAACGAAATTCGAGCAAACTCGAAGCCGCTGCGATTTAGATGCGGTATCAAAACAGCACATCGCTTCAAACTTGCATGCTGTTCACACGCGCGTATTAAAATGGCAGTGACGTCAGCAGAAAAAATCGCTCCCTAAATCGCAGGAAAAATTGCGATTTTCGATGCGGCGATTTTCGATGCGATTTTTCTCGTGTTGAACGATGTGATAGAGTGGATAACTGGCGAGTATACTTGGTCCAACAATTTTGCTAATGCACTCGCCAGTCTACCTACTCGATCACATACACTAAAAGGAGAAAAATCGCAGCAAAATTCGCCCGTGTGAACTGGCCTTTAAGAAGGCGCGCGTTCAACAACAACTACCTCGAAGTACACATGTCCGCACACTTCCGAGCCCGCACGCGCAGCCACTGTCCCAACCAAAACTTATCTACACAGGTACATTTCTAAATGGCGGTGGATAAGAGTTCGATGACGACTTTCATATGTATTATGAATATTTGCTAGTTCAAGCATTGATAAAAGCAAATGGAATTTTGTATAAGACCGTGCATTTGATGAATACTATGTATCACACGGCTTAGAACAATTTGCGGTAAATAAAATAACCAAAAGCAGTTTCCTCGAATTTGATACATTCTTTCACATTTCAAGATGACAGAGGATATTGGAAAACGATGGTTATAGCAATATAATTCCATGCTGTATTGCTTGGAAAATGATTCTTCCTATGTTTTTCAAATTGAAGGTATAGGATGATGTTGATTACTTCAGCTCTTCGTCATCGCGCTGTTGTACCTCCCTCGAAACCTGTTATCAGTCGATGACAATGAATTGAGAATCATTTATAGTGTGGTGTACATTTTTTGGTTGCTTGCAGCTTATGAAACATTCCTACCAACTTGTCTTTTGCGCCAGGATGAAGTGATTTCGATAACTTACAATAAAATATCTACCTCTATAAACATTGGTAAATAAATAAATCAATCATTGAATAATTGATTCGGAGAGCTCTTAATGCTGCCGCAAAATTAATCTACTTTTGTCCGAGATTCTTACATACCCTCTCACTGCTGAAATCACTTCTCTGGTTGCCGGTAAAATATCGAATTGATTTCAAGATCACATTGCTCGTCTACAAAGCCCTCAGCAACATGGCCGCCGCCTACATCGTAGATTTACTTAACCCTAAATCGAAGAGTAATTGCTGGACACTAAAATTGGATGACCAAGACTTACTTTATATCCGTAAAACAAATTGTAAAACTTTGGGAGATCGTGCCTTTGTACACGCCCTACCCTAACTGTGAAATTCGCGGCCACTAAATGTTAGGATTTCTGAAAATGCTGATTCTCAATGTCAATCTCGTCGCTTGCTTGAATTACGTTACGCAAACGTTGCTTTCATGGAAACTGTATTTTCTCCGCAGAAGAATGCTTCTGCGCCTATCTTTTATATTCCTTATAAATTCTAGCTGAATTATTTAATTTTCTAGCAGAAACGGTCCGAAATTTTTGAGAAGATAATCGGTTTTCGAATCTGACTGACTTTTTGTTTTGAAACTATATTTTTGTATTTAATCTGCGTCTTGTCACATTGCCGGTGCGTAATGTGCTTCCGTTTTTAATGTAGGTCGAACTGGAACGCAAGTTGGAAAATTGCAACAAGTCAAAAATCCACTACAAACAACAGTGGGGTAAAGCTCTCAAAGAACTTGGCAAAGTCAAACAAATTGAACAGACTGCTGCTAGGACGAGATTAAAACAACAAGAGAAAGAGTTGGAAGAAATGAGACTTCGATTTCTCGCGGCTCAGGAGAAAGAGGTAGCTACTATAAACTATAATCTTTACAAATGCTCTGGGGTGTGTATTGATTTGGAGGCGAAACCCAGAAACGCTTTTTCGAGGAGGGGGCGAATATTCAAGAAGTTCATGTTACAAAATGTACAGAATCATGTCAAAAATGAGAAAGTCGTATTTTCAAGAAAAATACTAATGACAAAGCTCTTTTGAAATGAGAGGGGGTTGCTTATTTATAAATAAAAATGTACACGAGATATTTATACGAGGATTGCCTTTTTGAGAGAAGGCTTTTAATAAATGACGGTTTTTTTATGTATAATTAATGAAAGACAAGGCTTGAAAACTGACTGAAAATCCTGTAGACCTTTAGCATTGCATTCTTTCGAAAGTACTTCAAGCTGCAATTCGACGTTAGGTATTTTCGATGAAACATTTTGACAAAGCCTATTTTTCGGGCGTTAAGCCTGCATGCATAGTTACACATGTTGGCGATTGTCGGTGATGCTCTTTCGACTTTTGTTCTTGATCATTGAAGGAAAATATGAAACAATTATTAACTGCAGTTGAGCATCGTGTTCATGAATCAATATTTGTTTTATCGTTCATTCAAAATATTTTGTTTATTAGCTCTAAGTTCGGGGAATCTGCTTAAGTTCGGCCCTAAGTTCGGAGGGAATCTTTGTTTTGAGGAAGCCATTCCTGTTCTTTTGAATGATATTTTGAATGATGTTTTGATTTCTTGCACTCTTCAACTTCGTCTATAGCGGAAATCGTGCGCTGGGTGATGATGTCTTAGTGATAGATATTAGGTGTAATATTGAAGTACTAAGGAGTCTGCGTCATGGTCTAGGGGTCGAGGGTATAGAGTCGAGGGCTACGGTAAAATGTCGAGGGTGCTAAAAATCCTTCTTTAGCGCATTTTCAATGTTTTGTGCGTATCATTGAGTTTTAGGACAATTTGCTATATACGTAATAATGATATTTTGAATGGAATTCCTAACTTTTTTGCCAAATTGTTCTTTTTGTCTTTATGTCACTTTTCAAGCATTTCTTATATCATATCTTCGATTAAACTTGAGTTGCTTTATGACTTTTTTGGTCGCGTGATCTTGAATAAACTAGGTTATTTCCTAAAAATGCTTTCCATTGCAGTCTCTGCATCTGACCATAAGGAAAAACATGGCGAGCTGTACATTTTACCGGAATGCATTGCAGTCTTAAAGTATAAATGAGTGAAAAAAGGTGACAAGAAAAACACCTAATGTTATAAAATTTTAACAGAATGAAAAATGTTACGTCTTCTATCATACCTCCCTATCAATAGACGTCACTTCGCTTTTTTAAGCGATTTCCGACCACCGCAGTGCATACTGGTAAAGTGTACATTCGCCATCTTTTTCGTTATGGTCACGTTTGTTTCTGTTGTACCCTTCGTGTTTTCGATAAATCTGTCGGTCAAAATGTTTCTTGTTGCGTGATCATAAATATTCCAACATTCACTTATATTTGTTTATTGCAAAAGTTTATTTCGGTTTTATGTACAACAAATAATGCATGTTTTTATTCGTGCAATGCAAAGAATATTTTCAATTGGGAAAAGTGGAACATTTTATCTTTTACCTGATGAAAATTTTCTTACCATTTGAACTTGGAAACTTTCACAATTTGTAAAATCATGCTAAAGATTTAGGCTTATGCATGACATACTACTTGATTGAATTTCTGAGTTATATAGACTTCAAACCGTAGTGTCCAAAGAAAACCCACAACTATGGTCAAAGTAGTCGACGAATCCTTTTCACGTGAGGAAGTCAAGTTCTCGAGAAGAATCGCAACCGCAAATTCATTGCTGAAAGATGCTTATCTTAACGACTGCAACAAAGAAGTACAGCAATAAGTTACCTCATTTAGGTTATTTTACGTTGAAAATTGTGAAAAAAAGTAGTTGGCATTCCGCTAATACTGATAGATTTTTCTAAAATGGTAACATTTCAGGAATTTGTTGTTTTCAGAAGAACCATATAATCATATTCATTAATTTTACTTCTATATTCAGTGAAGCTCAATGTTCGTGGTAGTAATAAACTAGATATTAGCGAAAAAGTCGCAAAAAATGGAAGAACAAACTTTATTCTGTACATGCCAGTTTAAGAACTACTGTATATGAAAGTATTCAGGCTGGCAAAAGCTAACTTAAATTTGCAACGCGAAATTGTCTATCGAAAATCTCGAACTTTTTCCCCCACAAATATGCGATGGCCAGCACTGGCTTCGTGAATCCCCGCGCTTTGCAACGCCACGCAGCTGACCGTTTTGAAAAACAGTACGGGAATTGGTAACATGCACGTTGCCAAATCGAAAAAGATATATTTTATTGACTTTTTTGCAGGAAGGAGGGTCGAAAATCTCGTTTTCCAACTTTCATATATTATGTTTGGTACTCACTGTGTAAATTCATTTTGTTTAGGTGGCCACTACGGAGAAAAAAGAGTTAGAGGTTATAAAAAATGAGCTGAATAGGTATGATGTGGTGACGTTATATTGTTTCAGTTCGTAAGAAACGTTTTCAACAAAAAATCAACCATGCAATACGGTCCCGTCATTGAGCCAGCGTCATAGAGAATGTTAAGGTCGTTGTGAGCATGTAATGGCAACAGCAAAAATAGGTACGCAGAGCGTACATGTGGGTATAGGCTTTGTGAGCCTCAACAATGCGCATAGTCAACGATTTTGTAAAAGACTGCTAACTTACATATTTACATTAAGTACACTTTAGAGACAACTTTTGTACATTCTTGTAGTTAAGATCCATTTCACACATAGAACACATATTTTACCAGAGAGGGAACAGAGGAACAGTAAACAAAACAATATCAAGGGGGTATGTTGGGCAGAACAAAGTTAACCAAACAAAAGGGAAACAAGTAAGGTTCCTAGATGACACACACATCCATGTCTGAAATATACGACAATCAATTTGGTTTAAAACGATAGGAGAACCTTTCCGAAGTTTTCCATTGTTTACGTTTGATGTCTCATAAAATTGGGACGTAATTAATTAGCTATGTTAGTCTCCATGGCTGATAAAAGCCATAAGCTGCACAGCCTTTTGCCCCCCCAGAACGACTGTTCTTCAGTGAATCTTAGGAAAGGA
>JAOBYK010475344.1:0-33937 GCA_025434845.1 Phenganax subtilis | reverse complement strand
GAAAACTATATTTGACCCCAAACAATAGGGGTCATTCGAAAGATAATTTTATAAGCTTTCGAATGGTTCTAGTTACAAGAAGATCGAGGCCGTATTCGCAATGGAAATTGCATTTAAAGGCAGTTCGATGAAAATAGCACCAATTATCCCTGTCGCCAATGAGTTAAGATCCACTTAGGAGCCTCGACATATGAAGATCCTTTAATCGGATTAAATTTTACGGACTTTATTTTAAGTTCTAGAATTTCTTCGAGTTACCATCCAGAACCTTTTTTTTTGATACTCCGACAATGATTCCATTATTTTTACCGTCAATTTTTAAACTTCATTCTCCACATCTGTTCTTTCGAGAATAATAACTTGTTTACTTTTAAAGGGAGCAAGATCTTGATTTACGATTTTTCCCGTAGCAGGATCTAATTTTTTCATTTTACACGTAAGTGTGAGTTGAACCTTACAATTTTTTAGATTATTTTTAATAAAACTAGCAACATCAGAAAAAGCAACTTCTAAGAAGTTAAAAACGGAGATACCCTTTTCTTTATTTTATATAACATAATGATTCAATTTTTCTCCTAGAGCACTTTGTTCTTTTACGATTTCGTAAAATTTATTTTTAGACGTAGTATTTTTAGGAAATAAATATTCCTTGAGGTCGTTTTTTTTAATAAATCTTTTTAAGTTAAATATTTTTTTTCTTCTTTCTTGTTTTAAATCTTTAATAGACTCGAGTTCCTGCTTTTTTCTTTCGTTTAGATTTTTATTTTTTATGGAAAATCTTTTAATTTTTTGAAGATTAGATTTTAATAGTGCTTGGTCGATTTTTAGTTTTTTTAGTTTTTCATAATGAGTTTTAATTTGATGATCTATATTTTTCTTAACTTCTTCTAAGTGAGAAAAAATCATTTTTTTCGTTTTATAATTCGTATTTAAAATCGTGTTAGCAATAAAAATAGAAATATTTTTCTTTCATTTCTTAAAAATATTCGACATCCTTTTATTATAATCAAAAAAATCGATTTTTTAAAAATTAGCATTTTTCACCACATCACTAAGTAAAAAAAAAGTGTATAAAATCAAGCACTACGTTTTATACATGTCTTAATTTAAAACTTTTAATATTTTTCCTAAAACCCATCCTTCTATTATTCCTGGAATTCCCATTACGATATGTTGATATTCTTGCATTTCTTTACTAGGCTAAAAGTAGTTTTCTAAGCTAGGTTCGGGAGTCCATTCTAAACGAGTAGAATCTAGCGCTTTTTTAAGATTCTCTAAAGTTTTATTTGTGGTATTTATATTTTTATTAGCATCAGAAAGCTCCTGCCGTAAACGAGCTTCTTTATTTTTTCAAGTTACTTCTTTCTCATACCATGCTTCTTTATCTCGAGCTAATTTTTCCATAGCTAAATTATGTCGACTCATTTCTTTTTCATAACCATTATGATTAAGTTTAAAGAATAAAAATCCAGCTCCAGCAAAAGCGAATGCATTAAATAGTCCTCTAACTACCATGGAAGCCATTTATTTATTTATCGATTTTTTCTGGAATAGTTTTTTTATCTTCGAGATATTTTACTAGCACACTTCTTATTAAAACGGCTCCTGCTAATTTCAAAGTCCCTTGAATACTTTGAGGAGTTCCTAAAGGCTCTCCTAAAACTTTTTTACTTACCATAGAAACTCCTATGGCAGATAAAGTTAAAACTCCAGCATCATAAATTTGATTAATATAATTTTTCCTGGTTTGCTCGTCCATTTATTATATATATAAAAAAAAATTATGAAAAAAAATTTCTCAGATAGTCCCAAAACGAAATAGCGCTTAATCAAATTTATCTAAGTGTTTATTTTTTAACTTTTTTTCTTCTATTTTGGGTTCCCCTATTTTTTCTTCCTTAATTACTTGTTTTTTATTCTTTCAAGAGTAAAAAAGAAAACAAATAGTAGAGATTCCAAGTATAGAGACCAAGGGTACAAAAGTAAAAAAAGAGTATTCCCAAGAATTTTCATTTTTATGATTTTCTAATAAAGCTTTTTTTCTTTCTTTAGCTTCTCTAGAAATTTGGGCTAAACGCTTTCCAGCTGCTACTCTTCAAGGATCTTTCTCTTTCTTTTGCGTAGTAATCGACAAAGTTGCCGAAGGGCTAATGGCATGTTGTGCCTGTGAAGCGATTTGATTTTTACTATTCTCTTCTTTAGGAATACTTAAGATTTGCTTATTCTCCTTACTCATTTATTATAAGAAAAATATTTTTACTTAAAATCTGCTTAAAAATCAACCAACGAAATTTTAAGTAAAAATATTCATTTCTTAAGTAGAAACTAAGTAATCTAAGACTTGCTTAGAAAGCGACGTAGTCGCACGTAGTGCTTACTTAAAATCTGCTTAAAAATCAATCAAGTAAATCTTAAGTAAAAATCAAGTAAAAATCTAGTAATTTTAAACTTATTATTATGCAATGCTTTTTTAGCTTTCTATGACTACGTATAATTCTGACTCGTTTCTAATAGTAGTTAGATTTGTTTGACCACAACTTATGTAAAATACGTAAATGTCATTCACGTTATTAACAAAAAAAGATAATCTAAACTCGCTGTTTAGTTCTAAGATGTAAGAGTTCTCGGTTTTTTTCAAGTTTAGAAAGTCCTTTTGAAACACGTTAAAGGAAGCCTTAACACCGTCTTTTTTTATGATAGTAATTTCATATTCCATACTGAGATTTGTAAGCGTATCATCTATGTCAAAAACATGGTAAAGTACATGGACTTTCGTGTTTTGATTTAACTTGGGAGGCTTGATAAACGTAGGAGGATATGCGGAACGATTACTAGAAGGTTTTGTCCAACTGAGCTGATCTAAACTAGGAGAAAGCATCTTAAACATAAAATAATTTCTTAACCGAGAAAAGTCATTTTTTAGCTCAAGTTTTACGTCTCTTATTTTCGTCATGCTACTGGTTGTGTGAGCTTTAACCGCTTCTCCTAAAGTCTTGTTCCATGCTATATCGGTCTTGTTCGTAGCAATATCGGATTTATTATTTACAGCTAATTTTCGATTGGTACTTGAAAAACTTTTATTGTTTGCTATATCTGTTATATTCGAGTTAACTTCTGATCGAATAGAATTTATATCTCTTTGATTTCCCGCATAAAATCCTCGATTAACAATGATATCTGATCTATTGGATAAAATAAGAGTCTTATTACTCTCTGTTTCCGTCTGAACGTTTTCTAGTTTTTCTTTTAATTTTTTTTTATTATCGGATTCTTTTTTGTACCCAAAATACATTGCCATTTATTATAAAATATATTTTGCGATTAAGATTCCAGTTATTAACATAAAAGTTCCTGTGTATATTATTTCATAATTCTCTATATTTTTATCTTCAAAAGTACTTAGATTTTCTTAGGAAGGAAGCTTTGCTCCCGCGAAGCGTTATCTTTTTTAATTTTTATTTTTAAATAATTGACTTTTTTATTTTCCCCAAAATTCATGTCACTCGTAGCTAGAGTTAAAACATTATTAAAACCAGGAATAGGCTTTTCTAGAATAATCATCTTGGAAGGAACTAAAATAATACCCGGACTAATTGCCAGGTTCATAACTAAGTTCGTACTAGAAATGGCTCTTCTCATATTCGAAATTAATATTGTAGTGTCATTTTGAACGATAGTAGCTTCGACGAGCTTTCGAAAAACATCCTGAGTTTGATAAGACTTAGCACCTTGGTTTACTATAGGCTATCTCGTATCGGCTTGAGCTTCTAAAACACAATAAACATAACTTTCTTTAGATTCTTGAAATAAGGATTGTCCTTGACTCGTAATTCCATCGGAATCGTAGGCAATAAAACTTTTAATGCACCTTATTGCACCTTTTAATCTATAGTAAAATCCATCTCTGTTTTTTTTAGTGGAATCTACTTTAACGTATAAAATGGGGAGGTACTTTTTAACTTTCTTTAAATCGTATTTTTTTAAAAGTTCTGGATATTTCATAAATTTTCTCGTTTGATAATAAAAATGATATCTAACTAAGGATTTTATAATAGGATGAGCTTTTGAATCTCTTAAATTTTGTAAACTAAGTCCAAAAATAAAACTCGCGATGTATGTTCTACATAACATGGCAAAATAAGGTTCTTTGTAAGGATAAAAATATCTTCTTATGTCTATCAAATCTTGACTCATTTTCTTACCATCTGACCATCTCACTTTTATGGGAGGTAATCGAGCAAGAAAATAGTTTTATTCGCTAACGTACATTTTAAAGTTATACAAGGGTTCTTCTAGTTTTATGGGCCTTTGAAATTTTGTATCGATAATAGGATGTTTTCCCTAGCCTTGTCTATTTGGATTTTTTGGATAAATCAAGTGAGAAAACTTGGAAATTTCGCCTCCGACGAGCCATATTTCTGGCCAAGGAATAACTATACCTAAAAACTTGTTCCATTCTTTATTATTTTTAAAATGAGGAGTCTTAATACTATATCTATACTTATACTGCTCATAAGGTTTAAAATAAACATGATCTACTTGTTTCGGCACATTGCGTTTTATTTATGGTACCTTCAAAACTAAAACGAGAAATATCAGCATTTGGATATTTTTTTAAGAATCGTTTTTTAGCGGCTTCACGATCCCAAGTTTTGATTAATTTCATGGCTTTTTCATAATCTTTTCCATAATATTTTTTATACATGGGATTTAACTGTGGAAAAAATTTGTCCATTCCTACTTCCATTTTATTATAAAAAAAAATCTAAAATTTTTCTGGGTTTTTTCTTTTAAAATAAATGAACAAATTAACCGTGTTTATAGAAAATAACGAGAAAGAAATTTTTTTAGAAAGAAATATAAAAATAGATCGCTTATTCGTTAAAAACGTTTCCGTTTTTTGGAACTTTAAAAACACAACCAAAAATTACAACGATAAAATTTTAAAAAGAAATAATGAAATCGAGTTCGAGCCGGGGTTTTGGAACTTTTCTCAATTAAAGTCTAAATTAAAAGAACACGATTTAGAACTCGCAGAAAACGTCCATACGAATAAGTGTAAAGTACTAATAAAAACTCTTCGAATGTTAATTTGAAAAACCTGGCCTTGCTTTTAGGATTCGAAAAGAATAAAATAATTAAATCTAACGAACAATTAAAATCTGATAAAAAGTAGACGTTTATTTAGCACTAAAATATGTTAAGGTACATTGTAACGCTATAGAGCGCACTAAAAATTTTGATACAAAAGGAAGCTTGTCTTCTTCTATGGTTACTTTACCTATAACTACTCATCAAGTTTTAAATGGAACCCGAACTAGATACACGGACGTAGGAAGCTCTTTAGAAGTAATAGAAGGAATTTACAATAAGCTAGTTTTTTGGACGAGTTCGAATATCAATATGTCCTTGGGTTTCATATTAATGGAAATATATCTTAAATAAATGGATGAAAAATCTTTTGAAAAAGAACAAGAATTAAGAGACCTTTACTATGATCCTAAATCTGGTTTCATAGGGGTGGAAAAATTATATAGAAAAGCTCAAGAAAATAAAATAAATGTTTGTAGAAAACAAGTAAAAGAATGGTTAAAAACACAAAATACTTATACGACTCGTAAAAAAATTAAGAAAGTTTTTACAAGAAGAAAAACGTACGTAAATTCATTAGCCGAGCAAGTTCAGTTGGACCTGGTGGACATGAAAAGACATGCTTCAAAAAATAAAAACTTTTAGTGGATCTTAACTGGAATCGAGATTCTTTCTAGATATGCTTTTGCTATTCCGGTAAAAAATAAAGATACACAAAATATGGTAAAATCTGTTAGAGAATTACTACATAAATTTAAAGCTCATTTTGGAAAATACCCAGAAAAAGTTCAATTTGATGAAGGAAAAGAATTTTATAACGTAGGGGTGAAAACATTACTAAAACAACATAATATTCATTATTTTAGTACCTTTTCTGAAAATAAAAGCCACTATCATAGAATGCTTCAACAGAACTTTAAAATCGATCATGTGGAAATATTTCTATTATGAAAAAACACATAATTGGATAAACGCTCTAGATAATTTCGTTTATAATTATAATAACTCTATTCATAGTAGTATTTTAATGAAACCTGTAGATGTTAATAAAAATAATGAGAAAGAAGTTTGGTTAATTTTATTTGGAGATTGGACGGAGAATTTCCTCTTCCTAAATACAAAATTAGAGAAAAAGTTAGAATATATAGATATAAAAATATTTTTCAAAAAGGATATGAAGCTAATTTTACAGAAGAGATATTCAAAATTTCTAAAATTTTTAGAGGAGACCCTACTTTATATGAAATTAAAGATGAAAAAGATGAACCTGTTTTAGGGAAATTTTGGGAACAAGAACTTTCTCCTGTTAATCGGCAAGATCAAACTAGACATGTCGAAAAAGTGTTAAAAACTAGAAATAAAATAGCTTTCGTAAAATTTAAAGAACAAGACTCAAAAAATAATTTGTGGGTTAAAAAAACAGCTATTAGAAATTTTTTTAATAAAATAAATGGATAAGTACTTAGATGGGTTTAGAAAAAATGATTATGATAGGAATCGAGAAATAGAAAAGAACAAAAAGATTTAGAAATGAATGATTTAAACCGTGAAAATGAAATAGATGAAGAAATAGAGTCTTCTCTTTTAGATCCTAATTATGATAAGGATTTAGAAACCACACTTATGACACCCGAAATGGATATTATGGGTCATTTCAATCATGATGAGGCAAGCATTCTTCCTAATCCAAAAGAAGACCTAATCGAACAAAAAAGAATTGAAACCTATGATAAGAAACGTTTCTTGCTGAATTTTTTAAACCATAATGTTGTTAAAAGAGATGGAGCGAGTTCTAAGGAATTAATAGAAAAGTTCGATGTTAGGTTAAGTAAGAAAAGAAGAATTATTTGTGGAAGATTTGAAGGTGAAAATATCATAGTTTTAGAAGATGGTGTGTTCGTTTACTCGAGAAATAAAAAACTACAAGAATCTATTAACAGATTTAAAGAACTATCTAGAAAAGCACAAGCCGAACATTATTGTACATTTTCTGCACAAATCGAAGAAAATATAGAAATGCAAGATATGAATAATGACAATTTGGAAGAAATAATATCTCAAGTTAGTAGGGATTCGATGGAAAGATTAGAAACAAAAATAGATGAGTTAAAAGATGAAGTAGATAAGAAGTTGTTGTCTTAAACTATAGAAGAAAAAAGAGAATATAATGGTGCCTTATATTTACCGGAAACACAAGCTACGGAAGAAAAAATAGAAAATTTAAAAAATGAAGCCGGTTATTGGAGATTAAAAAAACTTCGAGAAGCAGATCCTTACAAAGAAGAATTTTACGAAAAAATAGAAAAAAAAATAAATCTTACCATAGATAAAGTAAGACTAGAAAACGATATTAGAAACGAAGAACCCGAAACCCAAGAAATTATCGAAGAAGAAACAGAATTAAATGGTCTTAATTGTTTCGAAAAGTTTAAGCAATAGGCTAATGAAAACTTAGTAGGTTTAAGTGCTGTTGCTATATCTATAGCAGGAATGATAACCACGGTAACGATGAGTGCTAGATCTGCCGTAAAAAAATGAGCTCAAGCTACTGGACGCCTTGCAAAGGCTGTAGCAAACTTAGCTACACAATTAAGTAGGTCCTATCGCTAGTGCGGTCTTAAACTTAGTTTCTACAGCCTTAAAATGGAGTGCCAAAGGTATAAGTTTCTTAGCTCAAAATCTTTGGATTCTAGCCTTGCCTTTAACTTGGTTTGTTTATGATTATTATAAGAATCGAAGAACAAGAAAATAAAAAAAAAAGTGTGTGTGAGTTTTTTTTTTGAAATGCATAAAACATTAAGTTTTATACATTTTTTGGACCGGAATTTTTCTATATACTCATATCCCAAAGGGGGCTGTGATTTGCAGCCCTCTTAATATTTTTTTTTATATAATAATAAATGAGTACTATTTCTGAACTTAAACCAGATTTTAGAAAACTTAAAATGAGTGATATTAAAGGAAATAGATCTAAACATACTATTACTTTTAATCCTAATGAAGCTAATCCTGGAGAAGAAATTTATATCGATATTCCAAAATTAAATAAAGAAGATTGTTTAGTGCCAAAATCATTGAATTTAAAATTTGATTTTAAAAATGGTAATACTAAAACTTGGTTTTTAAATAATTTAGGAAAAGGACTTATGGATAGATTTTCCATATTTGTTGGAGGAGAATCTATATTCGATAATGCAGGAAACTCGACTTATGAAATTTTTAAGGATCTTTGGCTTCTCGAAAGAACTCGGGAAGAAATGTGTGATTTTGGAATCGCTAATCAAAATACGAGAAAAATTATTTCCAAGTCCGATGATGGAGCTAAAACTGGAACCGATCAAAAAGTTTTGGATGCCTAAGTTTCAGATGTTTTAAAAACAAAACAAAAAATAAAACTTTGTAAGATTTTAGGAGATCACGGTTTATTTTGTCCTTCTGCTCTAAAAAATAATTTTCAATATAAAATTACTTTACCAAAAGATACTAAAATCATGGTCGCTCAAAGTGGAGAAAACGTAGAGGGATATAGTTTAGAAAATATAGAATTCGAGTATGAAAAAATTCAGAATGAAGACCTGGCTCAAGAAAGTATAATGGCATATGAAATGGGAAAAAGTTTAAGCTTTGAACATGTTACTTTGTTAAAAATCGAGGAATGGGATAAAAGTTCTACTTTAGTGAATGAAACCATAAATCTTCCTCGACAAAGTATGGCAGCCTGGATCATGTTATTAAGAAACAAGTCTGTAACAGATTCAGAAGAATATGTTTATCCTAATATCGAGTCTATAAAAATTACGATCAAAGGAGTTCCTAATTTCGTTTATAGTCAAGGTATTAAAAAAGAAGATCTTTATGATGAGGCTAAAAGACTTTTTGAACATAAATCAGAATTAGAATCAGAGCCTAGTAGCATGTCGACAAGAAAGTTTTTTAAAAATAAATTCGCCTTGGTGGTAGATTTAAGAACTACGGAAGATAAATTAGTCGTAGGAACAGGAAAAAAACTTTTAAACACACAAAATTGAGTGCTTTTAGAAATTACTAAAAAAGCTACTTCGGCTAACGTAATGTGCCATATATTTGTAGTAAGTGATGGATTGGTTAATTTTAAAAATAAAACTTTAGAAAAAGTTAATTACTAGAAAAAAAGTTTTTCTTTTTAAATAAATGGGAAATTGGGTATCTAACTCAGAGAAAATAGAAAGATTTATTCATGATCCTAATAATCCAGGAGAAATGATAAAAAAAATAGAAAAAAAAAGTTCTTGTGGATGTACTTCTAGACTTGGAAAAAATGGTAGTGGTATTAGATTTAATACATCTCTTAATTATAATAATACTGCTTTTGATAATGTAAAAACAACAAAAGAACGATATGAATCTCGAAAATGTGTAACTTTTTTTAGAGGAGTTACATTTTTTTTTAGCTCACATAGTGCTCATAAGGAAATCTAAGACTTATTTCCAATTTTGCGTATTTTATATTGTTTAAAGAGTTAATTATAGTATTTTTTTCTTCTTTTGAAAAGTGCCCTAAATAATCATCAAAAATAATATCCATATCTTTTTTACAAGGATTATAAAAAGTAATTAAACGAGATATATTTTCTCTATAAGGTTTTGCAATAAAAGTTAATTGTTGAGTAATCACTATGGTGGAAAGTCCATAATGCCATGCAGAAAATCCTAATTTTACGAGTTCCGAAGTACGTTTTTTTACGAAAGAACTCGAAGCTATATCATCTAAAATAATTAAAGAATTAGTTCCTTTTGAGAATTCTACGATTTGTTTTGAAAAAGATTCTACATCATTTTGATCACAAGATATAACGATAAAATTTTCATCTTTATCATAAGGCCAAGCTTGATAAGTTTGGTTCCATTCATAAGTAGAACAAATAAGAAATATATAATCAAAATAGCCTAAATACTTGCTTTCGAGCATATTTAAAAAATAATAAGTTTTTCCAGAATTGGTCATTCCCATCGATGTTTAAAAATTTATACTGAATTTTTTGGACCTGAATCCTGAATTTTTTTTGGCGAGATTTCGCGGGAAAAAAAAGTGCGCACTCACCAAAAATTAATGGGGTGAAAAAGACAAGATTCTATCTACTAAGGGGGAATACAATATGTTAACATTGAATATTCTTGGACAAATGCTTTTTCTCTATCAAAACCAGAAAGTGCTTTTTCAGTCTTTTCTGTTTATTATTGAACGATTTTTAGCTGAGTTGTGTCAATGTATCTCATTCGAAATACACTTTTTTTCTGCGTATAAGCGAGCCTGGATAAAAATGTTGAAACAGCATTTGTTTCCCGAATGCGCTTGAAGCTCAAATGCATGCATGATGAGTGGGTTAGCCAAATGAGCCTGCACAATCTATTTTCATGAAATCCAGCCCAGAGTAGAAATCATACCAATCGAAGGCTTCGAGAAAATATTCAGCAGGTGACTTTATTTCTGCACGGTACAACGCTAACAACTAAAACAACATAGATGACCCTTGTAAGTCTAAATAATTTCCTTTGCAAAGTGAAGAAAACAATTTAGTCCAATGGCGTGCATGTTGCGTGTGCATTTGTTACTTGAAAACATTCAAAAAATTTATCATTTTTAATTGCAAATTTCAATTTTTAATTCTTATCCTCAAAGACCTGTAAATCCATCGCACTTCTTTTCTGAAGATGGATGACTAAAGATTATTATTACTATGAACAGGTGTAATGTACGATATATCTAATAATTAATTAGTTATCCCTGCATGGGCTTTCATGACTAATTTACAGGTCTGTGGAGTTATGTAGAGTTTCCTAGGTCTTATGTGCGTATTTAACCTCAGCTAATTTATCTTTACAGCAATTGTGGTTTTAGGTTCCTTATTTGTTTATCCTAGCCCATGCTGTCAACATTTCCCTATAGGGGAGGAAACCGGAGTACCCGGAGAAAACCTACGACTTTTGGCAAAGTAGTTGACAGACTCTTTCCACATAAGAAAGTTAAGTTCGCGCTAAGGATCAAACTCACCACCTCATTTGTGAAAAGCCTATGTCCTAGCGACTGTGCCAGGTATGCAAACATTATTAATCCAACTCGCAAATGTCAAGAAAATCTATTGTAAATTTGTTTGGTATTATTTCCAAAAATGCCACTATAATTGCTGTTTAAAAGTGCGTTCATTTATTGGGAATATTTTTATAACCAATCAATGCTTTTAGCTAATTATAGATTGTGCATGAGAAATTGAATGCGTCTTCTCCGGTTTTTTTTCTTTCAAAAAATTTCTAAATAAAATTATTTTCCTTGAGAGACTAACTTTTCTAGTGCAAAACAAGGGGTTGCATGCCAGCAAGAAACACGAGCTTAATTATACACTTAAGCAATTTTTTTCGGGAAAGTTGTGAAACTGTAAAACATGATTTTTCTGTGGTTGTTCAGTTGGCAGAGTGAGGGAATGTAGTGTAAAAGCACTGTAATCCCTGGGTTGCTGGTTCAAATCCTGCTCGGAGGATTTTATTTTCATCTAAAATACTATTTTTGGATAAAAAATTTTTAATTAAAAGAAATACCACCATCATGGAAGGATTTAAAATTTTTAAAAAAATGTCAACAACATTAACATTTTCCAGTAAGTCACACAATTACACAAGTTGTTTTTATAGACACTAGTGTCAATTATATAAAATTGTCATTAACGGTCATAGATATAAGAGAAGATAAGAAAATGCTTTACTATATAGTTGAAAAGTTGAATCATAATGGTTGAATATATCGGTTAAATACATTTGAGCTTGTAGCGACAATGAATATGGTAAAGTTTACTTTTTTATTCAACATTGAACGTAATTTCACTTTAAAAGGAGCTTACAAAAAGAAACCTTTGTAGATGGTATAATTGAACATATCAATTGCAAAGATGGGAAATAGACGTCGCCTAGCGAAAAAGAAAAAACTCTTGGAAAACTACTCATTTTACATTCAAATAATATGGGAAGAACAAAGAAAAATTAACTATCATGAAAGATAACGAGGAAAAGAATCTACATTTGGTATGACAACAACAAGGGGACAACGCACGGGGTCGACGCCTTTAGCCAACAAAATCTACAAGATTCTCAGCTATCAAAATGATGCAAATCTCGCTGTATCAGCTGTGTTTGAAATCGGTTAATTCTACTATGCTTTTATATAGCTTTATTATCAGGCCAGAGATGTCCACCACTAAAGTTGCCTAATTTAGTTGATATGGCTCTTTGTAGAACAGCTGAGGAGATATTTTTGATAGAACACCCTGTCCCTTGAACCATGCAAATTGTATTCAAAACTTCTCCAGTCAACTAACGGCTGCGTGTCATAAGTCACTTTACCGAACGTTTAGATAGAACGAAGTCATTGAGGGGCGAATGCAGAAAACTCTTCTCCAATCATCTGAGACTACAATGAGCAGTATCAAGTGATCTTAGTATATATAAATGTTTGAAATTGACGTTAAAACAAGCAGGGATTGATGCATAGGGATATTCAAAGCCTAAAATACAAGGGCAGCAGCAAATTCGGGAGCTGCTTTGAGTAACAATCCGCGTAGTACTATGATGGCTGGTGTCGGACCAGGGTGGAAAGTTCGTTTTTGCTGCGCCAAAGTTTTCTGCCGCCAAAATATTTCCGCGCCTATCCCCCATCACGGCCGTTAGCCTTCGATAAAATAACGCCCACTCCAGTGGGTGCAACGTGACATAACAACACTTAGCAGCAGTAACAAAAAAGCAACAATTGTAAAAATATATTTTATAACTTAATATCAATCTTTAGCGTGCGAGCAATTGAGCTTTAGCGCGCAAGTAATAGGGCTTGAAATGTTAAAAACCACATTAAAGGCCATGGCACACCTGTCACATTGGACGCAATTCGGGGATGCGACCTGAATTTTTGACTTTCATAAACTGAAAACTTTGGCTCTAGTTGAGATTTTTCGGATATTCACAGGCGAAATAATATTTTTATTCATTTAGTCTACATGTCTTGTAAAAATTTTCTCGTTTATTTTCTCGTTTATTCAGCACATTTCAGGCTTAGACTCGGACGACTGAGAGGAGTTGTAGTATTTTAAGTTATTCTAAAGTTAACAATTTACTAACCTGGATCCTAGCATAGTCTTCAAGATAACATCGGGACATATTCTGGAGTATTAATAATTATATGCAAATGAAAGCTAAGTGGCGAATCTGCCGATTGGTGAGGGACGGAGAGCGGAAGTCTCTGGAGTGCGCACCCAGTCACGTTCGCGAACTTAAGGTTAACAATTAAGATCGAAAAGAGAGGTGAGAGCAATGCAAGCTATAATACGATCTTAATCATCTTATGAGGGGCAGCACCGCCGCAGTAGCCATTCTCCTCGAACTTTAAGCTTTAACGATGAAAATACACGTTTACTGTTTCTGGCAACTCAACTGCGCCAAAATTTTTTGGCAAGAAAATTGCGCCACACCAGCGTGATATTTAACACTTCTGCGCTGAAAATAACCAAGATTTTCTCACATGCTGCGCTGAATATATTCGGGGCAACCTATCAGCTCTCCACCTTGGATGTCGGATGGTCTAACACAAATGCTTTTTCGAAGTTTTATAATACAACTGTCTTTACAGTTGAACAGAAGTTTGGAGAACCATTGCTGCAATGTCACCAATCTAGTTGTGAATTAATATTGATCACTGCACTAAAGTAATTGGTTTTGTTGTACTTTAGTTGCTCATTTTTATATCTTTGTTGAGTAGAATGCGTTGTTTCTTCTTAGCTGTTTCTTGACTGTACTGTTTCAAAGTGTTATTGAGATACTGCTTTAAGCCTGCTTTTTACTAGCGATAATTTTGACGCGAAGCGACTTTTTGTGTTATTTAAATTAAAAGGAATTGATTAAAAACTATTTTGTTTCAGCTGAAATTTTGTGAGATAGTAAAAAGACTTGTGACACAATAAAAAAGTGCTGATGAATACAGGCGTAAATCAGACAACAAGTTTCTAATAAAAGTACGTTTATTCAAATACAAAAAAATAATTACGTTAAAATAGTAAAGAACAAATGATCTCCTACAAGTTATTCAAATGTTTTTATGGTGATTGAATAGCTGATGCAAAGTTTTGTGGAAACACCACGTAATTTATTTATGTAAAGCTTTCGGTCGGTATGCCAGTACCGTCACCAGTACCAAGTCCTTCATTGCCATCTTTCCGGATGTCATCGGACCTCCATCAGACTTTGCTCTGCATGGTGGCAGTTCAGATTTACGGACGGAAAACTTTGCAAAAAGAAATTTACGTGGTGTTTCCACAAAGTTTTATTAAATTATTTTTTATTGACAACACACATTACACCAGCAGCTGTGGCCGAGTGTTGAAGGCGACTGGTTAGAAATGAGTTTCCCTTTGAGAGGGTAGGTTCGAATCCTCTCAGCTGCGTTTATCTTTTTCTTTTTTACCTCATCAAAAAACATTACAGATGAGCATAACACAAATCGACTTGGAAAAGTTCAGATATCTTCATCAGTTACACCTAGTTTGTACTAAAATATCAAGATCAGAAGCCCTGAGAAAGAGGGAGCAACTAAGTTCATGAATCCTGATAATGCATTGCCTTCTGCTGGCCAACATACAAATTCTGGACTCACTTTCGAGACATGGTAATTTTTATTAGTCCTTCCAGAAATGCATTCAAAGCACCCATACTAAAATGAGTATCTTGGTTGTTTCTTAAATATAAATCACTTAACACCGTAAATTTTGCCCTGAGTTTAGGAAATCATTCTTACATGCAGGTAGAAAACGTAGTCATGAATACAGTACAGAGTCACTATAAAACCTTTTAAAATGTAAGTAGATAGAAAATGATTCATTTTACCCCATTTTTTTGGAATTTTTTGCTGAATCAGCTTTTTTTTACCACAAAATTCTTGCTCAGTCAGTATTTAAATTTGGTTCAAAAAAATCTGGTCCAAAAAAAATCTGGTTCAAGAAAAATCTGGTTCAAAAAAAATCTGGTCCAAAAAAAGTCTGGTTCAAAAAAAATCTGGTTCAAAAAAAATCTGGTCCAAAAAAAATCTGGTTCAAAAAAAATCTGGTTCAAAAAAAATCTGGTCCAAAAAAATCTGCTTCAAAAAATCTGGTTCAAAAAAAATCTGCCTCAAAAAATCTGTTTCAAAAAAAATCTGTTTCAAAAAAAATCTGGTCCAAAAAAATCTGCTTCAAAAATTCTGGTTCAAAAAAAATCTGGTCCAAAAAAATCTGGTTCAAAAAAAATCTGCTTCAAAAATTCTGGTTCAAAAAAAATCTGGTCCAAAAAAATCTGGTTCAAAAAAAATCTGGTTCAAAAAAAATCTGGTCCAAAAAGAATCTGGTTTAAAGAAATCTGCTTCAAAAAAAATCTGCTTCAAAGAAAATCTGCATCAAAAAAAATCTGGTTCAAGAAAATCTGGTCCAAAAAAAATTTTAAAAAAATAACATCAAAAATTATAAAAAAAAATATCAAAATTTCTCTTCTTTTTTTCTATTTTTATGATGGAGAATTTTTGATATTATTTTTTCTGGATCTACGAGTATTAATTTCCTTAGGATTTCAACTTACAACCCATTAAAAAAAATTCTCTTCTTTTTTTTCTAACCAGTTTTATAGTGACCATGAGGTAGGGTGTCTATTCCATTTTTTAAAATGACTCTTTTATCATCATCAAAGTTAAGAGCTAATTTATTAATAATTTGAGAATACAGCTTGTGGTTATAGCTTCTTATAATATTCATTTCCTTATAAATATTCCTCCCTTCCCTTAGACACTTTAAGTAATCCTTATGAGTTACTTCATTTTTAATTACGGAGTTTTTTATTCCTTTACATTTTTTAACTTCGGTATCGGTGTCTAAGATGAAACTATAACATTTCGACTTTAATCCTACAAACTGTTTTATATTTTTTCCACAACATTCATCTTTCCAAAGTCCTAGAAATTTTGCATTTTTTCCTGTTGGAATTCCACTCGGATGATCTGGAGGATATTCCGAGGTGTCAAACCATTCTTCGACGTCCGGGGAGATGTCTTTATAAAAATCTTCTGTTTCTATTTTGTAACATAAGGAATCGGTATCCTTGAAAAGCAATTTTGCTTTTCTTCCATATTTTTTTTATATAATTATAATGAAAACTAAACACATAATTTCGAGATATCTAAAATACTCATTCCCACGTAAGTAGGTTTATTTAAGAATAAGTTTTTTTTATACATGTGAACAGATACGAGGTTTTCGCTATATATGTTACATCCTTTAAAGAAAGGTTTATTAAACATTTTTTTCGCCTTTTCATCAATTCTTACTAATTGTACGTCTATTCTATTTTTTAAATTTTCCATAGTCTTACCAAAAACGGAGTTGTTCATAAGTTTAAAAATATCTTTTTCGAACTTATTATTTGCATTTTTTCTAAGTTCCGTGTTTGAGTAATATAAGGTGCCATCCAATTCTATTCTTTAAATTTAATGCCTCTATGTATCTTTTTTAAAATTAAGCCCGTTTCTAAATAATATTTTAAAGCAGGGTAATGAATAATATATTTTTCTTTAAAAGCTACTGTAGACATTAACTTACCTTTTTCATTTTTTGGAGCTAAGGGGAGCTCAGAATGTGGATCGTGAAGCTTTTTTCGATAATCCAGATCCGCTTCTAAATATCCTTGATTTTCTTCTTCACATATGTTTTTCCAAGAATTTAATTCTTTTTCGTTCATCCATTTAAACCCATGCGTACAAAGATTTTTACACATTGCCCATCCATATAAATTATTAGCATCTAAGTAACTGATAAAAGTCGATTTTTTTCTTGGATTATAATCCTTCAAATACGCATGATTTGCAGTCGACTTTCTTTTCATAATCATGCTAGCTCCACCCCTTATTCCATTTTCTACCATTAAATGCATATTCGGATCGTGTAATAATTGTAATTGTATTTTTGTTTTTTTCAAAAGTGCGTCCCAAGATAAACCAGGACTCGTAAAATACGATGCGGGATCTAATTTATAATTTTTCATACACGTGTTTCTAAATTCTTCCATTACATCGGCAAGTAATAATACGTCCGTTTTTTGGTAAAGATCCTGATATTCTCCAAGAGTTTTTATATCAAATTTTTCCCAAATATTTTTTGCATGCTGATAAACTTCCTGGCTTATATTTTTTTTCTTTAATCTCGAGTAGAAAGCTTCGTAAGGAGGAAGCTCTTTTTCTAATAATTTTTGTTTGTTATCGATATAATCATAAGGAAATACTCCTTTTCTTTTTAATAATTTGTTCTTTTCTGAATCTTTAAAAATAGACTTTAGATTAGGGAATCTTTCTAGATTTTTTGTTAGCGAGTCTAGAGAACTCGGCATGAACTTAAAAGAGTCTAAAAATCTTAGTTTTCTTTTAATATTTTTTTCTTTTTTTTCTTCGTGAGATAAAAGCGTGTTCACGACGACTTCTTTTGTAAAACTTATATATTTTTCTTCTGTTTTTGCTATGTAGTTAATTTCACCTTCTGATACTCCTAAGTTTTTTTATGAATAAATGACTATCATAACCTTCTTGATTATTAATAAATACGGGAATGAAGTCTGGCTTTTTAAATTTTATGTTACATTTCTCGTGAGCAGCTCCTCTATAATTTCCCGTAAAATGACAATGATCTCTCGCTTTATTTTCATTTAATTTATTTTTCACAAATATGACAAATCTTTGCCTCGCCAAAGTCTTTCGTATCTTTCTTAGTAAAAAGAATTGTCTTAGGAAACTTAAATTTTTGATAGAGCTCTCTCGTAATCGCTTCGAGTTTATCGACTAAAATTTGAGCGGCATCTTTTTTCTCATCTTCTATGTCATTTTTTGGATTTCCTTCGTAATAATTTATTAATTTTGAGCAGTGTACTTTTTCATCAAAAGATTTCAGATAAATCCCAAATCCACTCGGCATATGTTCTTGATATAAAGTAGTATTTTCTCCTTTCTTTTGATTTATCTCCTTAAGAAAACATTCAAGATCTATGTAAAATGCAAAAGGCACTTTACTTTGATGATGATAATTTTTAAATTCTATAGTCTCCTTCTTTTGGCATGATAATAACCACGGGTTTTTCTTTAGAGCAATATTCCAAATGTTTGTGTAGTAGATCTTCTCTTCCAAAATAATTAAGACAATAATCACAAGTATGTATTTTATTGTCTTTTAGTTAGCTGTGTTCTTATAAGACCACCTAAGTTTCTTATCACGGCGTAATGGTGATCTGTTAGTAGTAAAAGTCTTATTATTTTGATGCTTTTAATAAAATTCGTGATTTTAAGAGGAAATATGGTTTTTTCACAATGACCAAACACGTTAATTTTAATCTCAGGATTATTCTTCTCGAATTTATCGATTTTATTAAGATCCACGGGGAACTCAATACCTTTCCAATTTAACTCTTTCGATGTTTCTTTTAAGTAATTCGTGATTCTATTCGGATTTTTCTTATCATTATTTCCAAATAATGCAATAGTCGCGGCCCATTTAAAACATTTGTTATCATTATTTTTCGAATTTGTGATGGCATGTTTATTTAAAATCCACTTAGGAGCCTCCACATACGAAGATCTTTTAATAGGATTAAGTTTTACAGACTTTATGTTAAGTTCTAGATTTTCTTCGAGTTGCCATCCAGAGCCATTTTTTTGATATTCTGATAATGACTCTAATATTTTTTCCATCTTTTTTTTAACTTCATCCTTCACATCCATTCTTTCGAGAATGATAACTTGTTTACTTTTAAAGTGAGCAAGATCCTGGTTTACGATTTTTCCCGTAGCAGGATCTAATTTTTTCATTTTACACTTAAGTGTGAGTTGAACCTTTGTGTTTTTTAGATTTTTTTCGGTAAAGTTCGCAACGTCAGAAGAAGCATTTTTTAAGAAGTTAAAAAAAGAGATTCCCTTTTCTTTATTTTTTATAACATAATGATTCACTTTTTCTCCTAGAGCACTTTGTTCTTTTTCAATCTCGTAGAAATTGATTTTCTTTTTAGACTTATTTTCTTTAGGAAATAAATATTCCTTGAGGTCGTTTTTTTTAATAAAACTCTTCAAGCGGAACACGTCGTTTTTTCTTTTTTGTTTTAGATCTTTAATAGACTTAAGTTCCTGTTTTTTTTCTTGCATAGAGATTTTTATTTTTTATAGAAAAACTTTTAATTTTTGGAAGATTAGTTTTTAAAAGTTTTTGGTCGATTCTTAGTTTTCTTAGATTCTCATTATGAGTTTTAATTTGATGATCTATATTTTTCTTAACTTCTTCTAAGTGAGAGAAAATCATTTTTTTGTTTTATGATTCGTATTTAAAATCGTATTAGGAATCATAATAGTTATATTTTTCTTCGGCATCCTTTTATTATAAGAAAAAAAAATGATTTCCCAAAAATCAGGGTCTTTTACCACATCACTAAGAAAAAAAAATGTATAACCTTTGCACTAAGTGCGACCAAAGGTTGCTTAGATTATGCTATTTAAATTAAAGCGCTTTTCCTAATAACCATCCACCTAATATTCCAGAAATTCCCATCACGATATGTTGATATTCCTGCATTTCTTTACTAGGTTTAAAATAATTTTCTAATCTCGGTTCTGGAGTCCATTCTAAGCGTGTAGAATTTATAGCTTTTCTAAGATTTTCTAAGTTTTTATTTGTACTATTTATATCTCTATTAGCATCGCTTAGTTCCTGGCGTAAAGATTCTATTTTATTTTTTCGAGCTACTTCTTTCTCGTACCATGCTTCTTTAACGTAAGCTAGTTTTTTCATAGAAAGATTATGACGATTCATTTCTTTCTCATAACCAGAATGACTGAGTTTACTAAATAAGAATCCTGCTCCTGCAAAAGCAAAAGCGTTAAATAATCCTCCAGCTACCATAGAGACCATTTATTCATTTATTTATCTATTTTTTCTGGGATTATTTTCTTATCTTCGAGATATTTTACTAGTACACTTCCTATTAAAACAGCTCCAGCTAATTTTAAAGTGCCTTGAATACTTTAAGGAGGTCCTAAAGATTCTCTTAAACTTTTTTTACTTACCATAGAAACTCCTACATAGATAAAGTTAAGAGTCCTGCATCATAAATTTGATTAATATATTCTTTCTTACTACTCATTTATTATATAAAAAAATTTATAAAAAAATAAAAAAATTATAAAAAAAAAATAGCGCTACGCGGGTGCAAACACCCTTTAAAAAAAAATTAATGCTTCGTGGAAAAAAAACCCGACGAAGTTGCACATAGTGCTTTAATCAAAATTATCTAGCTTTTTAATATTTTCTAGAATGGATTTTTTCTCATAGTTTTCTATAGGTCTTATTTCTTCTTTTTCAATAAGATCTTTAACATTAAGGGTTTAAGCGTTTTTTTCTTTCTTAAAATACAAATAGGAAATTACACCAATACTAAGCATAGAAACTAAATACGTTATAGTCGAGGTAGGAATAGTGGAGTTGAAAGACCAAGAAGGCGCTGAAGCGTTATTTTCCATTTCTTGTAGTTTTTTCTTTTTTCTTTCTTTAGCTTCTTTAGAAATTTGCGCAAGACGCTTTCCAGCTTCTACTTTTCTTGGATCTTTAGAAATTTTCTTTTGCGTAGTAATAACTTGATCTTTATTATTTTTTTCTTCAAAAGTGGCTTGTTTGGTTTCTTCGCTCTTTTATTTACAAAATATTTTACTTAAAAATCGGCCAAGTAAAATTAAGTAAAAATACAGTAATTTTTTTTACTCAAAAAGCGACGTAGTCGCACGTAGTGCTTACTTAAAAATCGGCCAAGTAAAAATACAGTATTTTTTTTTACTCAAAAAGCGACGTAGTCGCATGTAGTGCTTACTTAAAAACCGACCAAGTAGAAGAAACATAGTCGCACATACTGCTTTAAGCAAAAATTAAGTTAGATCCAGTAAAATATTTTAGCTCTCCACGAAAATATAAAGTTCTGATTCGTTTCTAATGGTAGCTAAGTTTGTTTGACCACAACTTATGTAAAATACGTGAATGTCATTCACGTTTTGAATAAAATCAGATAATTTAAACTCCTTATCTATTTCTAAGACGTAAGAGTTTTCGGTTTTTTTCAAGTTAAGAAAGTCCTTTTTAAACACGTTTAAGAAGACTTTAACACCATCTTTTTTTATGAGAGTAACTTCATATTCCATACTGAGGTTCGTAAGCGTATCATCTATATCAAAAATGTGATAAAGTAATTTGATTTTCGTGTGTAGATTTAACTTGGGAGGCTTGATAAACGTATGAGGATATCCATTACAATTACTAGAAGGTCTTGTCCAACTGAGGTGATCTAACTTAGGTAAAAGCATCGTCAACATAAAATAACTCCTCAACCGAGAAATGTCATTTTTTAACTTTACTTTTACGTCATTTATTTTTTTCATGTTACTTGTTGCGTGGGCTTTAACCGATTTTCTTAAAGTCTTATTAGCAGCAATAGCACTTTTATTATTACAGCTAATTTTCTATTTGTAAGTATAAGTGAATTATTGCTTGCTATATTTGTTGTATTCGTGTTAACGCTTGTTTGAATAGAATTTATGTTTTTTTGATTTCCCGCAAAGAATCCTCGATTCGGAACCATATCTGATCTATTGGATAATATGAGTGATTTATTACTCTCTGTTTCCGTCTGAATGTTTTCTAGTTTTTCTTTGATTTCTTTTATATCTTCTTCGTTTTTTATGTTATTGGATTCTTTTTCGTATCCAAAATAGGTTGTCATTTTATTTAAAAGAGGATTTTTAATTTTCTTAGATAATATATTTTGAAACGAGTATCCCAAGAATTAACAATACGCCTGGTAACACGAAGAGGGAGCCTTGAACTTTTTAAGGAACTTTTTCAGGAACTTTTCCAGGAACGTTTTCAAGAACTTTTTCAGGAAAGGAGTCTTGCTCAAGCGTTGCACTTTTTTCTGGTATTATTTATCTTTCTACGCGGTTCAAACTCGGATTTTTACCAAATCTCATGTTACTTGTAGCCATGGTTAGAACGTTATTATATCCTGCTATAGGCTTTTCTAGAATAATCATATCTGAAAGGAATTAAAATGATTCCAGGACTTACCATCATGTTTAGAATTACGTTTGTATTTTTTATAGCTGTTCTCATATTAGATATAGTTACTGTAGGGTCATCTTGAACGATCGTAGCTTGAACTAATTTATGAAATACATCTTGGGTTTGTGAACTTTTAGCTCCTTGATTAAAGATAGACCATCTCGTATCAGCTTGAGCTCCCAAAATACTATGAACGTAACTTTCTGTGGCTTGATGTAATAATTTTTGTCTTAAAGAACTCAACCCATCAGATTTTGCTTTTATGAATACTTTCCCGTCATCATCAGATCTATTCATGTATTTCTCAAAGTGTTTAAACTTAAGTTCATTCATGTCGATATCAACCATTCTAGCTTTTTGAGGAATATGTTTTTGTACGAGTTTTATGACATTATCATTTACCTAAGGAGTTAATTCTTCTGGATATTTCAGAAATCTTTGCATGTGATAATAAAAACAATATTTTGCTATGGAGGTTATAATTTTTGGTTATACGCTAGAAAAATGTTCTACGCTCATTCCTCCTAAATAACTTATAGCATAAGCTGCTAATAAACTAGTAAAAAAAGGATCATTAATATAGTCAAACTCTTTTTATCGTACATCTCGGCCTACTCCATCTGTTTTATCGAGTTCGTTATAGCTCGTGTTCGACATAAGTAATCTCGTCGTAAAATAATCGTTATCATTAACATCGATTTTAATTCTTGTTAGGTCCAGGCCTTTATTAGACTTGTTTAACTTTAATCCTTGTAAGGTTCCACAATGATTCCAAGTTTGTGGAGTCCAGTGCAAACCTCCTTTTTTTCTGGTATCTAAAGACTTTTGCCATTCCTTATTATTTTTAAAAGCGTAGGTTCCAACTTCATATCTATACTTAGAATACTCGTAAGGTTTATAATAAACGTGATCTTCTAGTTTTAAAAACTTGTTTACGGCACCTTCAAAACTAAAACGAGCGAGGTCAGCATGTGGATATTTTTTTAAGAATCTTTGTTTTGCCTTGGATCTAGACCAAGATTTGATTAATTTCATGGCTTTTCCGTAATCTTTTGCATAATATTTTTTATACATAGGATTTAACTGAGGAAAGATTCTGTCTGTCCCTACTTCCATTTTATTAAAACAAGTTTTTTTGACCAGTTTTCTTTTCAAATAAATGAACAAGCTTACATTGTTTATAGAAAACCATTCCAAAGAAATAATAGTAGATAAATATATAAAAATAAAACCTGGGGATCGTGTATTCGTTAAAACGCCCAGTATTTTTTGGGAATATAAAAACATAACCAAAAACCACAATGACATTATTTTAGAAGGAAATAACGAACTTAAATTCGATTCAGGTTTTTGGAACTTTTCTCAATTAAGGTCTAAACTAAAAGAACATAATTTAGACCTCGAAGGAAACGTCCATACAAATAAATGTGAAGTAACTAATAAAAACTCTTCGAACGTTAATTTGAAAAATTTAGGAATGCTTTTAGGATTCGAAAAAAATAAAATAATTAAACCTAATGTACCAACAGAATCTGATAAAAAGGTAGACTATTTAGGACTAAAAGGTAGTTTATTTAGGACTAAAATATGTTACGGTACATTGTGATATCGTGGACTGCTCTAAAAATTTTGATACAAATGGAAGCTTGTCTTCTTCTATAGGTACTTTATCTATTACTACGGAGCAAGCTTTAAATGGATCCGTTACACAATATAAAGATATAGAAAGTTCCATGGAGTTAAAAAATGGAATTTATAACAAGTTAAACTTTTGGACAAGTTCAAATATCGATGAAAACTGCTTAGGCTCGATATTATTAGAACTTTATTTTAAATGAATAAATGAATGTGGACTTTTTTAAAAACGAACAAGAAGTTAGAGATCTTTATTATGATCCTAAATCTGATTATAAAGGTGTGGAATCATTTTATAGAAAAGCGTTAGAAAACGACTTTGATGTTTCTCAAAAACAGGTAAAAGAATGGTTAAAAACTCAAGATACTTATACAAGGCATAAAAAAGTTGTAAAAAGGTTTAAAAAACAAAAAACGTTTGTAAAGGAACTCGCAGAACAGTTACAATTAGACCTCATTGATCTGAGTAAGTATAAAACCGAAAATAACGATTACAAGTGGATTCTTACAGGAGTGGAAATACTTTCTAGATATGCTTTTGGAACTCCTGTTTTAAAAAATGATACTCAAAACATGACTTCGGCTGTTGGAAAATTATTAAGAGAATTTAAAATAGATTCGAGAAATATCCTAAACAAATGCAATTCGATGAAGGAAAAGAATTTATAATGTAGGCGTAAAGTCTTTGTTAAAAAATTTTAACATTACTTGTTTTAGCACTTATTCTGATAAGAAAGCTGCAATCGTAGAACGCTTCAACAGAACTTTAAAAACTAAAATGTGGAAATATTTTTATTTTAAAAACATGCATCGATGGATAGACACCCTAAAAGACCTTATTTATAATTATAATAATTCTTCTCGTAGCACTATTTTAATGAAACCTAAGGATGTAGATAAAAATAACGAAGACCAAGTTTGGTTAATTTTATATGGGAAATGGACCAGGCAGTTTCTGCTACCACGTTATAAAATAGGTCAAAAAGTAAGAATAAGTAAATATAAGAATTTTTTTCAAAAAGGTTACGAAGGTAACTTTACCGAAGAAATATTTGTAATTAATAAGGTCTTTAGACGAGACCCGAATACTTATGAACTAAAAGATCTCGATGATGCAGTTATGTTAGGAAAATTCTACGAAGAAGAATTTTCGCTCGTGGATGAGAAAGAAGAACTTCAAAAAAAAAAGTTTTAAAAACACGAGGAAAGATGGCTTTGGTGAGATGAGAAGACAAAAAAAACAAGAAAGACACGAGCTGGATAAAAAAAACCGACATTAGAGATTTTTTTATAAATAAATGAACACGAAATTTAAAGATCTTGATTTAGAACGTGAACAAGAAAAAATAGAGATGGAATACTTAGATGAAAACGTAGATAAAGATAATATGTATGATGATATAGATAGAGAGGTAGAATCTTCTCTCCTCGAACATGGAAAATATGATGAATTAGAAACTACATTTATTGAGGAAGAAATACCTGTTTTAGATGGAGAAAAACTTATCGCGGAAGTAAAAAGATCAGAAACTAATGATAAAAAGAGCTTTTGGTTAAATTTTTTAGAACAAAAAGTTACGAAAAAAGATGGACCTGCTTCTAAAAAGCTCTTAGAAAATCTCAGAATAAAAATAGGAAAAAGAGGACAGATCTTAGGAGGAGAATATAATGGGCAAAAAATCATCATACTTAGAGATAATGAACTTGTTTATTCTAAGGATCAAAAATTTTTAGAAGCTATTAATGATTTCATAGAAACATCAACAGAAACAAAAAAAGAACATCAAAAAACAGCCTCTGCACAATTCGAAGAAAATATAGAACTTCAAGAAATAAGTAATGAGAACATAGAAGAAATAACATCTCGAGTTAGTAGAGAATCAATGGAAACGTTAAGTAACGACTTAGAGTCCTACATCGATAGCATAGAAGCCGTGAAAAAAGACATATCTTTCGAGAAAGATAGGCTAACACCAAATAAAATACTTAAAACCGCAAGAGGATACTTAAACATGCCTGAAAGTCAAACCGTAGCAGAAAAACTAGAAAACTTAGAAAATGAAGCTGATTATTGGAGATTAAAAAATTACAAGAAACGGACCCAGAAAAAGAAGGCATATATGACACTTTAGAAAAAATTGCAAGACTCAGCTCGGATAAAATAAGACTAGAAAACAATATTAGAACCGTAGAACCCGAAACCCAAGAAATTATCGAAAAAGAAACAGAATTAAATGATCTCAACCGTTTTGAAAAATTTAAAAAATGGGCTAAAAAAAACTTAGTTGGCTTAAGTGGAATAGCAATCGCCATAGCAGCAATTATTACTACCGTAACATTAAGTGCTAGATCTGCCGTAAAAAAAAGGGCTCAGGCAACAAATCGCTTTGCAAAAGCCGTTGCAAATTTAGGTAAGCAAGTAGGACCCATAGCTAGTACTATCTTAGGCTTAGTTTCTACCGCCTTAAAATGGGGCGCCAAGGGTTTAAGTTTTCTATCTCAAAAATTATGGATTCTACCCTCAGCCTTAACATGGTTCGAATATGGTAATGCAAAGCGGGCGTAGGTTTTTATAAAAAAATTTTTTCTTTTTTAGGGATTTTTTTTTAATAAATTTTTTTTATAATAAATGATTACTATTTCTGAACTTAAACCTGATTTTAGAAAACATAAAATGAGTGATATAAAAGGAAGTAGATCTAAGCATACGATTACTATTAATCCTAATAAAGCTAATCCAGGAGAAGAGATGTACGTAGATATTCCAAGACTTAACAAGGATGATTGCCTCGTACCAAAGTCTTTAAATTTAAAACTCGATTTTAAGAATGCAAATACTAAGTCTTGGTTTCTAAATAATCTTGGAAAAGGACTCATTGATAGATTTTGCATGTCCGTAGGAGGCGAGACTCTTTTCGATAATACTGGAAATGCTACGTACGAGATTTATAAGGATCTTTGGTTACCCGAAAGAACTCGAGAAGAAATGTGTGATTTTGGGATAGCTAACGAAAATACTACAAAAATTATTTCCAAGTCGGATGATGGAGCTAAAACTGGAACTGCTCAAAAAGTTTCAGATGCTTTAGTAGCAAGCGTATTAAGTACAAAACAAAAAATAAAACTTTGTAAAATCTTAGGAGATCATGGATCGTTTTGTCCCTACACGTAAGAAAATAATCTTCACTATAAAATTACTTTACCCAAAGATAGTAAGATCATGAAGGCTCAGAGTGGAAAAGACGTGGAAGGGTATAGCTTAAAAAACATAGAATTAGATGACAAAAAAAATTCAAAACGAGGACCTAGCTCAAGAAAGTATCTTGGGATTCGAGGTTGGAAAAAGTTTATCTTTCGAGCATGTTACCTTGTTAAAAACCTTAGAATGGGATAAAAGTTCTACTTTAGTGAATGAAACCATAAATTTACCACGAAAAAGCATGGCCGCTGTCGTGATGTCATTTAGAAATAAGATCGTGACCGATTCCGAAGAATACGTTTACCCTAATATCATGTCCGTAAAAAGTACGATCGAAGGAGTTCCTAATGGCGTGTGTAGTCAAGGCATTAAAAAAGAGGATCTTTATGATGAAGCTAAAAGATTATTCGAACATAAGTCTGAATTAGAATACGAGCCTAGTAGCATGACAATAAGGAGTTTTTTCAAGGATAAATTTGCCTTGGTGGTGGATTTAAGAACCGCGGACGATAAGCTCATCGTAGGAGCTGGAAAAAAACTTTTAAACACGCAAAATGGGGTCTTGTTAGAAATTAAGAAAAAAGCTACGACCGCAAACATGATGTGCCATATTTTCGTGGTGAGTGATGGGTTGGTTAATTTTAAGAATAGAATGATAGAAAATATCCATTACTGAGATCTTTGATCTCCAACGTAGTCTTATACTAAATGGGAAACGATTGTATACGTTTTTAAAGAATAAAAAACCTAGTTCCAGATCCTAATAATCCTGGAGAAATGATTAAGGAAATAGAAATAAATAATCTTGTGGATGTACTTCTAGACTTGGAAAAAATGGAAATAGTGTTAGGTTCAATACTAATTTTAATTATAGTAATAAATTTACCGAAGACGTAAAATCTTCTAACAAAAAAACATAAAATGTGTAATTTAAAGCAATAAAACAAATTACACATTTTCTACGTTACCTCATACTCATAAGGATATCTTAAAAAAATTTCTAGCTTCGCATATTTTATATTTTTTAAATGCTGAAGTATAATATTTTTTTCTTCTTTTCAAACTTGTCCAAGATACTCATCAAAAATAATATCCATGTCTTTTCTACTAGGATTATAAAACGTAACTAAAGAAGAAATATTTTCTCTATAAAGTTTTGCAATAGAAGTTAATTGTTAAGTAACAACTATGATACTTAGCCCATAATGCCTAGCAGAAAATCCTAATTTTACTAGCTCAGAAGTGCGTTTTTTTACAAAAGAATATGCAGCTACGTCATCTAACATAGTAAGAGAATTCGTACCTCTCGCAAATTCTACGATTTTTTTAAAAAAAGTTTCTGCTTGGTCTTGGTCACAAGCTATAACGATAAAATTCTCGTCTTTATCATAAGGCCAAGTTTGATAAGTGCGGTTCCATTCGTAGATGGGACATATGAGAAATATATAATCAAAATAAAATAAATATTTCTGCTCGAGCATATTTAAAAGGTAATAAGTTTTTCCAGAATTAGTCATTCCAACTATAATCATATTAAAAGGATCATTATTAAAAACGTTATTAGGTGCGTAGAGATTTTTTTTGCTTTATTCGAGATCTCATCTAAGAAGCCGTCTCTGTCGGAATTTCTGCTGGAATTTCTCGTGATTCTCGACATTCTTCATTATTATTATTATTCTTGGTATTACTTACGACATGTTTTCCTACGTTTAAGGTCCCAGAAAATAGTCCGATAAGTGGAATATAAGGTGTTATGTATTCCACGATGAATTTTACGTCTTTACGAAAAGGTTCATTGTCAGATAATTCTCTTCCCAAATCCGTAGCATCGCCATATCCATAAACATTTCATTTACTAAAGTATACAGTAACATTTCATTTATTTTACTGGATTGATCTCTCTGGTAATCCTCAAAAATTTGTTCTAAAGTTTTATCAGAAGCTTTTTTAATATAAGCTTGGGTATAATAGCCACCTCCTGGGCGAATTATTTTTTTTTCTGGAAGAAAGTTTTAATAGCGTTTCTCTAATACTTATAGGTTTTGATTATTCGCTCATTTATTTATGAAAAAAATAATAACATGATTAGCTCTTAACTTTGATTCACTATAAAACTGGTTAGAAAAGAAAGAGAATTTTTTTTTTAAAACGGGTTATAAGTTGAAATCCTAAAGAAATTAATACTCGTAGATCCAGAAAAAATAATATCAAAAATTTTCCACCATAAAAATAGAAAAAAAAACGGTAAAAGTTTGATATTATTTTTTTAAATAATTTTTGATGTTATTTTTTTTATAAAATATTTTTTTTAGACATAAAAGCTGAGTAATTACAAAGTGAGACTAGAGGAAACCAAGATTTTGAAGGTTTCGTTGTAAAATATATATGTGTATCTTCTGTCAGCGTGTAACTCAATTTTCAGCATTCGACAATAGATATGCGACAAAATAAGTACCTCAGAAACAGTATTTCTTACAGCATTATCAAGCTGTTCGTCTGAACTATGAAACTGTGCCTCTTTTCTGATTCTTTTGTCCTTGCAAAAGCATTTGATGCTTCGAACAAAAACTTTCTTTGTGCTGGATACGCTTCAATCAGCACATCTGAAAGATCTTCAAATGTTTTTTCCTTCTCACATAAAATATTTCTAATGAATTGTCCGTGCTCTTCTAAAGCTGCCATATTGGAATTTGCAAGCATCGCACGGGGGGAGCATGTTTGATCATATCTGCCACTCGATGAAAACTGAAATTCAGTTTGGAAATCCGTTTTTCCAAGTTTGGAAAAAATGAAGGGAAACCTGTTTTGTTTCCATTTCCCAGACAAAGAAAAACGAAAATTGCGTTTTATTTCCGTTTTTTTTAAACACCAAGAAAGGGAAAATAAAATTTCATGAATGCAATTCGATTTTCGTTTCGCACAAATACGAATGGCACTTAGATACACGCATTCACAAAGTGCTCATAAAGATACCTCAATGATATATCCAACATTGCATATTTTATGTTTTTTAAAAATCTGTGATTTTTCTTCTTTAGACGCGTGTCTTAAATATTTGTCGAAAATAAGATCCTTATCTTTCTCACTCGGGTTATAAAACGAAACTAATTCGGAATTGTTTTCTCTGTAAGGAATTGCAATCGACGTGAGTTGTTGTGTGATGACAATCGTACTGAGTGCGTAATGTCTCGCAGAAAATGCTAATTTCACGAGCTCAGACGTTCTCTATTTTACGAATTTTGTCGCTGCACAATCATCGAAAATAATTAAAGAATTTGTTCCTCTAGCAAATTCCACGATCTGTCTCAAAAAAAAACCTTGCAGCTCACGAGGATGAAATTTTTGTTATTATGGTATGCCCAAGCTTGTTATGATTTGTTCCACTCGTAAGTTGGACATATTAAAAAATATAATCAAAATTGTTCATATAACGAATCTCTAGAAGATTAAGTAAATAGTGTGTTTTTACACAACAAGTCATTCCTACGATGAACATGTTAAACGGATCACCGTGGATCTTTGGCGAATTAAACTGTTTTGAAGTGTTGGAAATTTCGTTTAAGACTCCGAACGCTAGGTCTTCTCGCCATTCGTTTTTGGTATTGTTGACATTGTTCTTTACTTTTTTTTTCTTCTTGCCGATTCATTTTTTTACCAACGACGTACTTACCCACTATAATACTTTCTTAGAAACTGCAATAAATGGAATCCATGGTGTGACATATTCTAAGATAAATTTCACGTCTTGTCGAAAAAGTTCGTTGTTTGAAAGTGCTCTCCCCATTTGCATAGCGTTCTTGGTAAGCTCCAAATGTTGCATAAGTTCTGAGAATTTCCCAATGACCAGGTCCGTAAGCCTTTCGTTCATCTTATTCATTTGATCGCGTTTGTAGCCTTGATATTTTTTCTCCAATTCTTTTTCGGATGCTTTTTCACTATAACTTTTCGTGTATTTAACCTCTTTTGCGGAAGCAAGTTTCAAAAGTTGTTCGGGAATCGTGGGTTTATTTTGGACCATTAATTATAAGCTTTAATTTATTGTATTTTTTTTAAAGTTTGATCTCACGGTCTATTAATCTTACTTTTGCGTTTTCTAAGTTTGTTTTTTGCACTTCTAATCTTTTTAAGGTTTGTATTTTGATTTCTTCTTTGAAACTTTACTAGTATTCTTAAATGCAGTTCTAGTCTCATCAGAGAAACTAAAATCAAAGCTCATCTCTTTCGTTACGTTCAAACATTCGCCACAAACGGTCTTATACGACTCAGTTTCTATTAGGTTCGTCGAACTACATTCTTCGCACTAGTAATCTCTTACCATGAGAGTCGTTATAGGTACATCATCCTCTGAGATAACTCTATCGTTAGGAACCTAGTGAAGAATCGCTAAAACAATTTTGCTGTGTAAAATATCGTTTTTCAGGTCTTTGAAGCACAACAACAACGACAACGATTTTGTTTTGGGGTACTCGGATAATCCCATTTAATCCACGTACCATCTTAAGCCTCTATCGATGAGATCCCTCGTTTGATTTTTTGTTGGAATTTTCTTCTTGGATAAGATTTCCTTATCTATATTCTTCTTGTTCTGAAAATATTTTAGTTTTATATTCTCTGAGAGGACTTTATGTCGATTTATTTCTTTAAACTTTGCCCCGAGTTCTTCATCGGTCATCGATTTTTTTAATTATTCGTTTTCGTTTTCGGTCATCGATTTTCGTTTTTGCTTTGAATTCTTAGAGCATCAAAAAGCACATCTTTAGCACGTCCTAGAGTTATAGATTTTTTCGTTCATCTTCATTTATATCTATTCATCACAGAGGCTTTCTCGGTGTCTGTCATACTCGACCAACTGTTGGAGTCTCGTTCGATGATTTTTATTAAAACTTTATTCTTATCTTTGCATTTGTAGATTAGGTCTTTATTTTGTTCGTATGGATTCGATATTGTTTTATTATTAGTTTTTTGGCTCGCTTGCATGGGTCTCACTGCGTTCGATTTTACTCATACTTTGGTTTTTTGTGCTCAGGTTTTTTTTTCTTTCATATATATACGTTAAATTTTTTTATGCAAATTAGGTTTGGCCACAGACCAATTATTCAAATTAGTTTGCGGGTTATAGCAAGTGGTTAATTCTAGGAGATTATTGACTGAGCGCGAGGTCTGTACGGAAAAATATCAGACTGAAGTCTTTTTGTACGGACCGAGCCCATAGGGCGAGGTCTGTACTAAAACACTGGAGTTTGATATTTTTCCGTACAGACTGAGTAAACGAGTTTAATAAATTGTTTATTATATGGCTCAACTGAGTCCGTGAGCATATTGATTTTGCCGGAATTAAACTCGACTACCGTCAGTTTCACTGGGTATAACAATACACAGTAGCTTTGCATGCTCAATTAAAAACAACTTGGTTGTTTGAAATTTTTATTTGTAATTTTAATAGCATTATGTTAATAACATATTAAAAAAAGAGAAGTCTTTTGCGAAGTAAACAAATTCCCGCCAGATAGACGACAACCGGGAAACTGGTCCAGATACGGAAAATACGGACCACGGTCCGGATATGGGTTTTTTACGGACCGCTTTTAAACCAATCAGAATAGAGAATTTTGAAAAACCATATAATAATAATTAGTATATACTTATATTATGACTCGAGAGAGATAACTCATTCATTATCCATTATACAAAAGAAGCCCCGAATCCAATACTACTCCTCGGTGAATTTTGGTGATTTCTTGTGTATCGACTGTACCTAGGGTTAACCGCAGGAACTCTTGGGGGCTGATAAGTGTTTCACAGTTTGCTTGTCTCTTTGGTGTCCTGTACACATTAGGTTAGGTCATTCCCAAACAAGAGATCAGAAGATGCAATGTTAGTGTCTGCACAGTTGGATTTAAATTCATATTTGAAGACTGGTGAGACATTTCTCGCCTGATCCTACAGACGTCTCCAGCCACATGCCCCAGCAGAGCAATTATGTCTATACTGTCCTTAGTCAATGAGTGAGGGTCTGTCTGATTTTTAATGGGTGGTATTGGCTCTAATAGCTGCAGTATGTCGTCTGTTAACGTGAGTAAAGCAACTGTGGCTTTCTGTAGACTTTGCTGCATGCGAGATACTTTTAGGTCATCAGTCTTTTTGCTTATGCTCATCTGAGCCCAAATTTCCGCGTGGTACAACTGCGTCACAGTTTACAGACCGTTTGTGCTTATCAAGTACGATTTTTGGTGTATCTGCTTCGAGTTTGGACCCCCAGCATTTTGATGCTATGTCTGCAAGTTTTTGTCTAGTAGGGGCACCCTTTTTCTCACAATCTGCTATCTCAGTTTCTAGCTCTTGTGAAAGAGCATCACCATTCCCAGCGACGCCGGGGTTTGACTTGGTCATCCTTGTCGTTAGACAGAAGCAAGTCACGCACATCGTCGTCGCTAGCTGGAGCGCTTATTTCGTCAGTATCATCTGAAATGTCCATGTTGGCTCCCCTTGGGTTTTCCTCTCGTTCAGATTCAGATCTATTATCATGGCTACGTTTGCGAGGCTGAGAGCTGGCATTTGTTAAGCTCAGCAATTTTTTCCCGCCCGAAATATAATCTAGCTGATCTTGCACGTTTATCAACACGTCAGCCATGCGGTCCATATTTGCATTTGTTTGAGTCAGTGTTTGCGACAAATGTTTTTCCTGAGTCTGTGACACTTTTTATCGCCCGATGTGCTTGTTATCGAGTCCGGTGGAGCATGTAATTCTGCATTTATTAGTGTATAATAATAATAATAATAATAATAATAATTTATTAGATACCAATTTGTAACCATCAGGATTACATCGGTAAGGAGAAAAACAATA